>ML110579.1:83335-103303 GCA_003697995.1 Taxidea taxus jeffersonii
CTCTTTCACAGCTCAATTTCTTCTCTTAAGGTATCTGATGAGGATGAAATTCTACCTCCTAAACTCCAAGCTGCCTTGATGCAAATTTTGGAAGAACGGAATGAAATCTTGGCTCAGGAGCAGAATTTTTCACCAGGTAGGAGACAGATGGTCTGAGGACTCAAGGTCAAGGCAGTAAATACTGACTGGACGCCCAGTACCCTGCTGAAGGATGTACAGGAGTAAGCCATTGCTTAGGATGTGGGGAGCTTAGAATCAGCTTCCTCGCCGCCCCTCAGATGTGTTAGTCCCCAGCTATTTCAGTACTTGGACGCTCGCTGTGTTCCAGTTCTGGAAGGCTGTTCCCTGGGATGTCCATGTGGCTCCTGCTCTTTTTTCCTGCAGGTCCATGCTCACATGTCACTCAATGAGGACTTTCCTGACTGTCCTTTTAAAATTGTACCCATTCCTGGGACGCCTGGATGGCTCCGTCATTGGGCATCTGCCTTTGGCTTGGGTCACAGTCCCAGGGTCCTGGGATCCAGCCCCACATCAGGCTTCTGGCTTGGTGGGATGCCTGCTTCTTCCTCTCCCACTCCCCATGCTTGTGTTCCCTCTCTTGTTGTCTCTCTCTGTCAAATAAATAAATAAAACCTTTAAATAAAATAAAATAAAAATTGTACCTATTCCCTTAATGCTGCCACTCTACTTCCCTGCCCTTACTTTCCTCCAGGGCTTTTATCGTTGTCTGATTTGCTAGCAACGTCAGGCTCACGAGAGCAGCGACCGTCTGTTTTGCTTTATCTCCAACACTTTATTTATTTATTTATTTTTAAAGATTTTATTTATTTATTTGACAGACAGAAATCCAAGTAAGCAGAGAGGCAGGCAGAGAGAGAGGAAGGGAAGCAGGCTCCCTGCTGAGCGCAGAGCCCAACACGGGGCTCGATCCCAGGACCCTGGGATCATGACCAGAGCTGAAGGCAGAGGCTTTAACCCACTGAGCCACCCAGGTGCCTCTATCTCCAACACTTTAAACTGTAGTCAGTAAGTAGGTATGGGATAAGTATTTGTTGAAGAAGGGTGAAAAATACTTACTGAATGACTTACTCTATACCAGGCCTTGTGCTCAGCACCTAGCATACATCTTATTTCATCCTTGTAATAGCCTTATGAAGCAGATCTCATTATTTAATCCCCCTTTTTTACAGATGGGGAAACTAAGGCTGTTTACTGGTAGGGAACATTAAGGGGGGAGTAGGTTCAGAGAAATAATTAAAAGTTCAGTTCTGATATTGAGATACCTATTAGATGTCCAATACATAGCAGACATTCAATTAGAGATAACAAGTAGGCATTCACATATATGTGAATTTGGGATTCAGGGGAGAGATTGAACTAAAGACATTCTTGAGAAGGTGCTGTTTTTTTTAATGTGTTTTTATTTATTATTATTACATATATATATTTAAAGATTATTTAATTATTTATTTGAGAGAGAGAGAGAACAAGTGGGGGGAGGAGTAGAGGGAGAAGGGGAAGGAGCAGCAGACTCCCTGCTGAGCAGGGAGCCGGATGTGGGGCTCGATCCCAGGACCCCGAGATCATGACCTGACCCTACAGCAGATGCTTAACTGACTGAGCCACCCAGGCACCCCTAGAAGTTACTGTTTTAAAGATCTGGGACCAGATGAGGTAACCCTATAGAGGGAGTATAGATAGAAAATAACAGATTTAAGGGTTGAACCCTGAGTTGGCTGGTAATGGTGTGGTCAGATTTCCAATGTTTGGTAGTAGGGAAAAGGCAGAGGATCCAGCAAAAACTGATTACAAGAGCAGCTAGTGAGGAGGGAGAAAAAAAACCAGGGGAAGTAATATTAGAGAAGTTGAGTGAAGAACGTATTTCACAAAGGAAAGTAATCAGTTACGCCTAATGCTACAGAGAGGTCAAGCAAGATGAAGACTGAGGATTGGTGGATTTGACAATGGGAAGAGCTTAGAGACCTTGGTAGCAGCAGGTTCAGTGAGATGGTGGGAAGAAAGCAAGATTGGGGAAGGTTCAAGAGAGAATTGGAAGGGCATTCAGCTTTTTGTAAAATTGTAATGGAATTAGAAAGGGCCAAGAATAGTTAAATAAAAGAACAACATTGAAGGGACTTCCCTCTGAAACATCAATCAATCATGAAGTCATAGTAATTAAGACTGGTTTTGGTTCAGAAATAAACAGAGCAAGGGAAGGAACGGAGTACACAGGCATAAGGAAACTTAACTTGTGTCAGCACCAGCGTTGCCTATCAGCAGGAAAAGAATGAACCATTCGGTAATAGTAAGGCAATTGGTTTTCCATATGAAAAGAAATGGATAGGATCTATACCTCACCCTATACACAAAACTAATTCTAATGAATTAAAGTTTTAAATGTTAGGAGTAAGGACTCCCAGCTGGTAAAAAAGAAAGGATTAATTTGACACTTAAATTTTTTTAAAAGATTTTATTTATTTATTTGACAGAGATCACAAGTAGGTAGAGAGGCAGGGTAGGGGGGGGGAACAGGCTCCCTGCTGAGCAGAGAGCCCAACATGGGGCTCGATCCCAGAACCCTGGGATCATGACCTGAGCGGAAGGCAGAGGCTTAACCCACTGAGCCACCCAGGAGCCCTGACACTTAAATTTTTAAAATTTCTAATCATTGAGGGACAACATGGAAAAGAAATTAAAAACAAGCTACAAACTAGGTGAAGATACTTTCAACAAATCCAACCACAAAGGAGTAGTATCCAGAATTTATTTTTAAAAATTCTTACAATGCAATTTTGATAATAAAAAGATGAACAACCCAATAGAAAAATGGGGAAAAGATACGAACAGTCATTTCACCGAAGAGGAAACATGAAAGGCCAGTAAATATATGGAGACATGTACAACCTCGTCAAAACCTGGGAAATGTAAATTAAAACCACAGTGAGATACCATTTTATACCCACCATACTGGCAAAAGTTAAAAAGTCTGACAATGTCAGAAGTTGGTGAGAATGTATAAGTTATTTCAGCTGCTTTGGAAAAATAATTGGGCATCATCTAGTCAACTTAAAGGTGTATATGTCCTACAATCTGACAATTCAGGTTTTAGATATATACCCTAGAGAAACTCTGGCACATGATAATTAGGAAACAGGTAAATAGTTTTCAAAGTAGCAGCATTTAATGTGATAGCAAAACCTAAAAACAACCAACTTGTTCATGGACAGGAGACTATAGCATTAAAAAAAAATCTTAAAAACATATATTGACTAAAACAGTAAGTTACAGAGGAATATGTTTTATGTAATGTTCAAAGATGTACAAAACCTAATAGTATGTTATGGGGGTTGGCTATGTATATATGCACTGGAACTGTAACCTAAAGCAAGGAAAGGACAAACCCAGTATCACTGATAATGGTCGCCCTCTATTGGAGAGTAGGGGAAGAACGCCTCGGAGAGGGCATTATTGAGGGAGCAGGTGAGATAGCCCTTGATATTCTGTTTCAAGCTTTGTGGTGGGTACTGCTGTGTTCATTTCACTGGTGACCTTAGGAAATATTTATACATGTAAAAGAATATATACAGCGTTTACATTAAAACGGAAACAAATAAAGATAAGTTATAGAAGTGCATAATTTTTTTTTAAAGTAAAATTAGATTAAGAAAGGGTACAGCAGATATAAACAACTCTTCCAAGAAATTTTGCTGTAAAGTGGGAGGGAGATGGGAAAGTAAATGGAAGGGGATGGGAGACTGGGGCAAAAGTGTTGATGATAAAAGTGGTGACGGACCGTGTATCCTCAGCTGCAGGAGAGATGAGAAGGATATCTGTTGAACAAAATATAGCAAAAATCTAGTTTGTAATCAAATGGAATGTCAGAAGAGACCTTAGAGATCACCTAACCAGCCCCCTCATTCTGCAGATGTAGGAAGAGACCAACCAGGGGTAAAGTGAGTTGCACACCGTTATACCATTGCTTCATGGTAGAACTCTTACCAGACCTAGGTCCCTCATTCCCAGTCCAGTATGGAACCCATGGAAAGAGCAAGTGACATGACATGGTGAAGGGGGAAAAATACTATTAGGAATGGGAGAAAAAAGAGGAGTCTAAGTTGAATTTGAGGTCTGAGCCTGGAACCTGAAAGGCAATGTATTTCATGTTACAGTGGTTAAGAAGCACCTGACTTGGGAGTCTGGCAGCTTCTGTACCCTGTACCAGATGAGCTGACCCTGGAAAATGTCTTTGAGTGTCCGTTCCTCAGCTGTAAAAAGGAAAAAATACCTACTTCCCTGGATTATTTTATTTATAAAAGCTCTAAATGCAGTGGCTGACAATATCTTAAGCACTAAATAAATTATTATGGAATAGTCATTGCTTATGAAATGCGAAAGTTGAGAGAGAACTGATTTGGTAGAGAAATAGAATGAATTTGGTTTCACACATGTATTGTTTATTCGATTCATATTTTACTAACTTCCAAAGGCCCTGATTTGAATTTTAGACAAATGGAATTTAAGTGCTGATGGGACAGCCAAATGATGATTACCCATAGGTAGCCTGAAAATGTAGAAGGTGAGTTCTGGTGACCTATAGAAGGGCTAGAGACATAGGATTGCGAATTATCAACCTGGAAAGCCAGCTCCATCTCTATGCCAGTTAGCTCTTTAGGGATGGGAATGCTGAAGAGAGGTGGTCTGAGGATCATGCTTAGGAAGAGGAAGAAGAGGCAAGAGAAATACAAATGTTGGTCGTAAAAGCAGGAGAGGATCAGAAATCAGGAGAGTATAAAGTTGTGAGAGACGAGAAATGAGGAGAAGGTTAACACAAATACAGCATTGAGTTTAAAGGCAAGACAGAAAAGCAGATTAAATTTGGCTGGCTCTCACTGGTGACCTTTGAAAGAGCAGTTACAGTGAGATCACAGAAGTGCAGGCCAGGCTGAAAGATGGAACAGGAGTATATGTGGCTAGAAAATAAAAGTAAAAATATGAGCTAATAGTGTTTTGTTGGTTGTGGAATATGCAAGGAAGCTAAGAATGAGGATTCTCAGTCTGATTCTTCAGTCTGTGATTTCTTATGCATCACTTTCATAACAATTTCCCATAAATACAAACGTAGGGATTTTTTCTTTTCTTTCTTACTTTTCTTACTTTGCAACAGATGTGACACTCAACTCTCTGGTGTCCGAAGCATTTGTGAGGTTTTTTGTGGAGCTAGTGGGACATTATTCTTTGAGCATGACTGTCACTGAGCGTGGGGAGCGTGTATTCCAAAGGGAACCATTCCGTAAATCCCACACCTCCCGAAGTGTACGCCACTTCCTGGATCTCTTCATGGAAACACAGATGTTTGCCGGCTTCATCCAGGACCGAGAGCTTCGGAAAAGTGGGGTGAAAGGTCAGTTTCATCATAAAGTTCTCCCCGTGTATTTAGTGAGCCCTTGGAGGGTTTGGAAATAATATAAACCGAAAAAAATGACATAAAGCTACAAGGGCTCAAAATCTGAGTTGTTTATTATGGAAAATAATTCTTTTTATAATTTTGTTTTAGCTATGGAAGTACATTGGTAATAAGCCGCAGAATTTTATTTAAGTGATTTTTAGTAAGTATTGGACAATTTCACCAACGTGAGTTTTCCTTGTAGGTTTGTTTGAGGTCCGGGCCCTCCAGTATTTGGAAACAATTCCAGAGTCCGAGCCCAGTGGGGTGAATAAAATTTTGCGGAGTCTTGGTGAGTTGTTGCGTTTTCTTGTTAAATGTGACTAAAAAACCTTTTGCAGAACTGCGCCTCATCACAAAAGCTTTATAATCAAATCAAAAATAAAACCTCAAATAGGCTGACCAAAAACCATGACTGTACTTCCAAACTGTTTTGGAGAAAAGTCTTTCTCAGAGGTGGTGATTCGCCCATCAGAGTTGTCCTTGGGTCTGTTTTCCTCAGATAGCATGTGAATTTGCATATCATAATTATTAATCTTTTCTGGGTCACATCACTTTGAGAATCTCACAAAAACTGGATCTTTGTCCCAGAAAAGTATGCTAGAACATACAAATTTGCATATAATTATAGGGTATTCATGGACCCTCCTGAAACCCATCCATGGACTCTAGATTAAAAACACCTTTTAGGGCGCCTGGGTGGCTCAGTGGGTTAAGCCACAGCTCAGGTCATGATCCCAGGGTCCTAAGATTGAGCCCCATGTCAGGCTCTCTGCTCGGTGGGGAGCCTGCTTCCCTTCTTCCCTCTCTGCTTGCCTCTCTGCCTACTTGTGATCTCTGTCAAATAAATAAATAAAATCTTTTAAAAATTAAAAAAAAAAAAGAACACCTTTTAGGGGCGCCTGGGTGACTCAGTTGGTTAAGCAACTGCTTTCTGTTCAGGACATGATCTTGGGAGTCCTGGCATTGAGTCCTACATTGGGCTTCCTGCTCAACAGGGAGTCTGCTTCTCCCTCTGAGCTTCCCCTCTCAAATAAATAAATAAAATCTTAAAAAAAAAAAAAAAACAAAACACCTGGGGGACGCCTGGGTGGCTCAGTCAGTTAAGCAGCTGCCTTTGGTTCGGGTCATGATCCCAGTGTTCTGGGATCGAGTCCCACATCAGGCTCCGTGCTCGGCAGGGAGCCTGCTTCTTCCTCTGCCTCTGCCTGCTACTCTGCCTGCCTGTGTGCTCGAGCTCACTCTCTCTCTCTCTCTGACAAATAAATAAAAATAAAATCCTAAAAAAAAAAACCACAAAACACCTGGTTTAGAGGACATCTGAGGCAAAAGAGGATTTCCTACAAGTCTAATTTTACACTTCAGAAGGAAACACAGATGTTTATGATTTTTCAATTATAATAATAAACTTTTTATTATCCTTTGTGATATTGGGGAACAGTGATGTGGTAGCCCAAAACAAGGAAGAACTATATTCCATGCTGTTTATATTGGTCCTTGAAATACATACCCCCTGGTAACTAGACTTATCATAGGGATCATTTTGTAGTGCATAAAAATTTCAAACCACGGGGCGCCTGGGTGGCTCAGTGGGTTAAGGCCTCTGCCTTCGGCTCGGGTCATGATTCCAGGGTCCTGGGATCAAGCCCCACATCGGGCTCTCTGCTCAGCAGGGAACCTGCTTCCTCCTCTCTCCCTCTCTCTCTGCCTGCCTCTCTGCCTACTTGTGATCTCTGTCTGTCAAATAAACAAATAAAATCTTTAAAAAAATATGTTTAAAAAAATTTCAAACCACTATGATGTACACATGAATCTAATAGGATATTGTATGTCAATTATACTTTAATACAAAAAGAAAAAGAAATACATGCCCCTAATTAAAGTAAGGCCTTGTTCTTAACTAGCTGAGAGACCATGGACAACTTATGCTTCGGGTTGTTATTTCATCTTTATACAATGAGGTTAGATCAAATCACTGGTCCTGAACTCTGACTACAATATTTTAATCTCTGAGGAACATAAATGAAAATTTTTCCCACCGCATGCTCCAAGAAATCTCTGGGGATCAGGCCAAGCAATTTTAACCTATAGTCAAGGATGAAAGCCACTGGATTAGGTGATGTCGGAATTCTCTTCTACCTCTACAATTAGATACATGGGGTTTGTTTATTTCTTTGGTAGTTAAACACATCACATGCTAGCTTGAGATGGCAGCTCACTCCTGGGCTGTTCCAAATGACTAAGTTGTTAATCCCTTGCTTCACATAATGTACAATAAATAAAAATGAACTAATGGGAGTTCACTCTACTTCTTTCTCCCTTTAGGAAGTAAGATGAAATTTCTGCAGAAGAAATGAAATCTTTGTCTCCATCCTAAATAGAACAGAAAGTGCCAAGAAAATATTTCTCCAAGAGTTGAGATGCCCTGCAGTGGCCTAAAAGACCCTGGAAAGTTGAAAAGGTTACAAAGTGGGCCTGGTCCTTGGAGGAGGATTCTCCTGTTGCTGCTGTATAATCACTGGAGGATTGTTGGGAGTAGTCTGGAATCCATGTTCTCATACTCTGCCTCCAATTTTTCTTTTCAGTGGCTTTTTCTATTTGATTCTTGGGCTCATTCTTTGTGTTATGTGCTTAGTCTGTGAAGGCACTTGTTTTTTAATAGGGAAAGATTTGGTGTTGGGTATTTTTAAAAAAACAGCTCAAAGATGAGCACAGTGAGAGAAATGCTAATTGAAGGTACTGGGGGAAGCATGATGGAAGTGCAGAGTACACCCTACACACATCGTTCTCATCACTGAAATATCACCATGGCAGCTTGAAACCTATGGGCTGTTGGAGCTGAGCTAAGGAATAGATTCCTCATATATCTCTAGTATTTGTTTTCTAATCTAATGTGCTGTCTGGGGGAATCTCACTTATGTGGAAGCCCTAGTTATTAACACTGTTATTGAGTATCTTATACAAGTAGACACCTTGCAGTTCCTCCTCCACATCGTAGCTTGTCAACACTAAACTTTGTGGGATTATAGCTAATGAAAATACTCTTTCAAGAGTATGAGAACTCCTACCCCTTTTCTTAGTGTCCCCCAGGTGCCATGTGTGATGTATGTCATCTTATGCAGTCTTTTAGTCAACTTCAGGAGATACTTGCATCTCCATTTTATTAATGAAGAAACTGGAATTCAGAAAGGTTAAGTAACTTGCCCAAAGTTCTACAACAGAGCCAGAACTGAAGCCACGACTGTCCATTCATGAGCACAGAGAAAGTTGGTTAGTTCTACAGATGGAAATTTGAGCTCTGTGGGATTATAGCTATTGAAAAGGTTTTCTTTTAAACTGAAGTGTACCAGAGCTGATTTTCAGCTCTGAGGATGAGGGACATCAAACTATAGGAGCCTAGATGACTCTCTTTTGGTTCCCCTAGAATTGGACTTTTTGCCCTAATTAAATTGGACTCAGACTATGAACATTCCTGGGCATTCACCACATAATCACCCTGAACCTTAATACCTAAAATAGTAGTAGTGATTAGAAGGAGGAACTTATCAATGATGGTTTAATTTTCATTGATAAATGTTACAGCAGATGTCAGTTTGTTTTCCTCAATTCCTGCTGAGGGTTTTAACTGGCATAAAAATATGTATTCGAACTTAAAACCTTTTAAGTTGTATTATGATACAGTTTATTTAGTTGTACAGTATTGTCATTGCAGCCCATTCAGGTGTGCGTGAATGAACCTGAAGCAGACCCCATTTAAGACTGGTGCTATATAGTTCTTATGGGTCTAGAAAATAGAACTGAGCCTATGTCTGTTAAAAAAAATGTTTAAGCATCTTACCCCAGTGGGGTTCTTACCAGACATCTCTCCATTTGCCACTCCAATCCTGAGGGAAGAATGAGTTACTGGGAATTGTTTATAAAACGGGGGTAGGTCTTACAGTGGTGAATCCTGACCACCGTCCCTCTGTGAGGAGACCTTTGCTTCAGGGATGGGGGTCCTAGTTTATCCCGGTGACCTGAAGCTGCTTCCTTTTCTTAAGTCTGTTTTATTTTGTTTTTGTAAAGTATTATGAGTTCTGGACATATCTGTAAAAGAGTTGCTCAAGATTTGTATAAAATGTTGTTTACAGATCTTTTAATAAATAAACACAAAAAATTGGAGAATTTTAAATAAAGTTGCTTAAGATGTAAAGACCTACTTCGCATAAATCCGTAACTAGCACATTTATCTAATGATAGGGTTAGACAGTCCGTGGCCAGCATTTCCAGGCTGTTGGCAGACAAAGCCCGGGTCTTGAGCGCAGTCCGACTACCTTATTTGGCCTTGGCCTGCCTAATTAGTATACGGGAGCTGAGAGCTGCGGACATAGCAGAGCGGGCGCACCGGCAGCAGCAGGAGTGGTTGGGAGGCAAAGAGGAACACGAGTCTATTTCCGGAAGTCCTAAAGACAAGTGAGCGTGTTTTATATACGCCCCGAAGGCAAAATGACATCATTTGTTGGAGCTGGAGTTGGTGGGCAGTTTTTAATGTCACTCTGGAGGAAAATATAAGGTTCCTTTGTTATGTAGACCCTAAAGCTTCGCAATTTTAACTGGCTACTGGCGCGGACTTCCAGAATCTGTGAAAAAACTGCATTTACCCAATGCAAGGGTTCTCAAAAAGAACTAAGGATAGTGAGGGCTACAGCAGCAAGAGGCGCAAGGGGAAAGAAAAACCGCCACAAAAAAGTTAAGGGTTGTAGGTGGAAGGTTAGGGGAATGGGAAACCTGTATCCCTCTCCCTGCCAAATCCTACTGCCGGTTCCTCCAAAAGTTTTAAAGCATTCCCCTACCAAATACCAGCTTCCTCCCAGGAACGAAAAGTCCCAGTTCCCCTCTAAATTGCTCCCGGGCGGAGGCAAAAAATCGGAGCACACTGTGGGACAAGAAATGGAGACGTTCCGCGGATCCTCGGACTCGCGACATGATGTCACTTCCGACCAAGACAAAATGGCCGAGCAGTTCCTAGTAGCTGAGCGAGGGCGCCTTCAGAATTGACAACTGAGCATGCGTCAGAGCCAATGCGCAAGCGACCTGTATTACGACAGTGAGAGCGCAGGCGTAATGAAATGGGCCTAAGTTTGCGCACACTCGGAAAATTTGGGCAAGCCTCAGAATGGCGGGCACTGGCTTAGTTGCTGGAGAGGTTGTGGTAGATGCACTGCCGTATTTTGACCAAGGTTATGAAGCGCCCGGCGTGCGGGAAGCGGTGAGTTCCGGCCGGGTAGCGGATTCGGCGCTCTCGGGCCCTTGGTGCTGAAAGAAGCACCTTACAAGTTGCTACCCCTCCCCGGCCCCCTTTCTCGTTTCTAGGCTGCGGCGCTGGTGGAGGAGGAAACCCGCAGATACCGACCTACCAAGAACTACCTGAGCTATCTGACAGCCCCGGATTATTCTGCTTTTGAAGTAAGTGGGACGTCTTGAGGCCACCGTATGAGCTAGGATCCTCTGACTTTTTACTTTGGACCGAGAGTCTTAGCCACGTAAAAATGCATTTTAAATTTTGGCTTTAACAATTGCCTGCTTGCCTACTACTTACTCTATCGTATTGGTGTTCCCGGTCCATTGAAAACAGCTAGGTCAGCCTTCTCCGGCGTTCTGATTCTGAGACCCGCTGAAGGACTTTCCGGGGCTTGGCAAACTGCCCAGCCATGCAAAACCTAGTGTTTCTGTTTTTCGGAGGTCGGCTCTTTGCATAAATTCTCAGAGGCATCCTTGGCTCTCTAAGGTCTACTTTAAAACAGTGATGAGGATGGGACGCCTGGGTGGCTCAGTTGGTTAAGCGGCTGCCTTTGGCTCAGGTCATGATCCCAGCGTCCTGGGATCGAGTCCCACATCGGGCTCCTTACTCGGCAGGGAGCCTGCTTCTCCTTCTGCCTCTGCCTGTCTCTCTCTCTACCTGTGCTCGCTCTCTCTCTCTCTCTCTAATTAATAAATTAAAAAAATCTTAAAACGGTGATGAGGAATTTTTAATGTATGTAAGCCTAGGTTGCTGAGAACCACTGGAGGGCGGCCTTTGTGTCACAGCCTAGGTACTTATCGAAGGTATGTGAATGAGTGAAGTGAGAAACCATTTATAAGTAAAGTGCTATTTAAATATTTAGCCTAAAAGTGCACCAAGATACTTCTTAGGGTGTAATCAGCTACATGAAATGTAAAATATCATCTGTAAATTAATAGATTCTGTCAGGCATTTTAGTATTTACATGTTTGGGGATCCCCCCCCATTATGGGTAACCATGTATTTAATGAAAGATTCTGTTATGTTTTTTTAAGATTTTATTTATTTATTTGAGAGAGAGAGGGAACACAAGTAGGCAGAGAGGCAGGCAGAGAGAGGGGGAAGCGAGTTTCCTGCTGAGCAGAGAGCTGGATGTGGGGCTCAATCCCAGGACCTCGAGATCTTGATCTGAGCTGAAGGCAGAGGCTTAACCCACTGAGCCACCCAGGCGCCCCAAAAGAGTTCTGTTATTAAAGCAGTGTTTAGGGGCGCCTGGGTGGCTCAGTTGGTTAGGCAGCTGCCTTCGGCTCATCATGGTCCTGGAGTCCCAGGATCGAGTCCCGCATCGGGCTCCCAGCTCCATGGGGAGTCTGCTTCTCCCTCTGACCTTCTCCCCTCTCATGCTCTCTCTCGATTGCTCTCTCTCAAATAAATAAATAAAATCTTAAAAAAAAAAACTTAAAGCACAGTGTTTATATTGAAGTAACTTGAAAAGTTGGTAAAGTTTCAAATAGGAAGATATTCCTATGATACATCATTTTCCCACGTGTTTTCTAAATGTTGTTACCCAGACATAGATGGTACCACATTAAGAAGTAAATACAGTGGGACCCCTGGGTGGCTCAGTTGGTTGAACGGCTGCCTTCGGCTCAGGTCATGATCCCAGCGTCCTGGAATCGAGTCCCACATCGGGCTCCTTGCTCGGCAGTGAGCCTGCTTCTCCCTCTGCCTCTGCCTGCCTCTCTGTCTGCCTGTGCTCGCTTCTGCGCTCTCTCTCTATCTGACAAATAAATAAATTTTTTTAAAAATCTTAAAAAAAAAAAGAAGTAAATACAGTAATGCTTTCTTATTAGATTGGCTCCCGAAAATTTCAGATAACTGAATTCATTTGCAAACTTTTAAATATTTGGGCCAGTTTTCCTTTTAACTCTCCTATGCACAACATATATCTCCTATCTTTATAATTAGTATACTGATCATTTAACCCTTTTCACAATAGGAATTGATAGTGTACTGGGCTCACCATTTCAGTACTGAAAACAGCTCTGTGAACTATATAACTATATGTTTGTTATTCTGATTTTTTAAATGGGAACACTGCAGCTTAGAGAAGGTAATTTTCCTAAGACCTTAACCACTCCTCAAATTTCGTTTGAAACTGCTCTTCCAGGGCGCCTGGGTGGCTCAGTGGGTTAAACCGATGCCTTCAGCTCAGGTCATGATCTCAGGGTCCTGGGATTGAGCCCCAAATCAGGCTCTCTACTCAGGAGGGAGCCTGCTTCCCTCTCTCTCTCTCTCTGTCTGCCTCTCTGCCTACTTGTGATCTCTGTCAAAAAAATAAAATCTTTAAAAAAAAAAAAAGAAAGAAACTGCTCTTCCATTAATTCATTTAACTATTTTTTTAAAGATTTTATTTATTTATTTGACAGACAGAGATCTCAAGTAGGCAGAGAGGCAGGCAGAGAGAGAGGAGGATGTAGGCTCCCAGCTGAGCAGAGAGCCCAATGTGGGGCACAATCCCAGGACCTTGAAATCATGACCCGAGCCGAAGGCAGAGGCTTAACCCACTGAGCCACCCAGGTGCCCCTTCATTTAACTATTTATGAAGGTCTTTTCTAGCCAGGAATTGGGGGACTATCATAACTTTTTAGTCTAATTAATATAGTTGAAGCCCTCAAAAAATTGATAATTGCTCAGGATAACTGAAATACTACTATAGGTGAATACTTAAGCAGTTCTTTATACTCAGGGCCAGGAAATGTGCAGAACAGAAATGGAGTAGGATATTGACCAAAATTTGGACCTAAAGAAGTAGAGCTCTACCATGTGTTTTTTTGCTTTTTACCGTGTGTGGTTTTGGTTTTGTCTTTGTTTTTTTTAAGATTGTATTTGTTTATTTGACAGATAGCGAGAGAGAGCACAAGCAGGCAGAGCAGCAGAGGGAGAGGGAGAAGCAGACTTCCGGCTGAGCAGGGAGCCCGACACGGGGCTCAGTCTCAGGACCCTGGGATCATACCCTGAGCTGAAGGCAGCAGCTTAACCAACTGAACCACCCAGGTGCCCTACCATGTGTTTTTTTAAATCGTACAGTTGTGGGGGTGTCTGGGTGGCTCAGTCTGTTAATTGGCTGCCTTCAGCTCAGGTCATGATCTCAGGGTGCTGAGATTGAGCCTCGTGTCGGGCTCCCTGCTCAGCTGGAAGTCTGCTTCTCTGTCTCCCTCTGCCCCTCCTCCCTCTAACTCATGCTCTGTAGTTTGCTCATGCATGTGCGCTCTCTCTCTCTCTCTCTCAAATAAATAAATAACATCTTTAAAAAGAAAGAAAGTAAGAAAGAAATCATAAAATTGTTAGAGCAGATAGCAGAACTGGTTTCTTTTCTTTCTTTCTTTTTTTTTTAATATTTTATTTATTTTATTTAACAGACAGAGATCACAAGTAGGCAGAGGCAGGCACAGAGAGAGGAAGGGAAGCAGGCTCCCCGCCAAGCACAGAGCCCGACTCGGGGCTCGATCCCGGGACCCTGGGATCATGACCTGAGCTGAAGGCAGAGGCTTTAACCCACTGAGCCACCCAGGTGCCCCCAGAACCGGTTTCTTTCACCCCTTCCCCTTTTCTCATTCTTTGCAAAGAGTGAAGTGTGAAAATAGCAGCCAGGGCCAAAAAGAAAGTATGGATATAGGCTCAAAGCCCTAAAGCAAATTAGTTTATGTCCAAGTCCTCTTCTCCCGTCCCCACCCCCAGTGAATACTTAGATACATGGTCCTCAACACTGGCTTCACTATATAGTCAACTGATGGGTTAAAAACAAGTTGCAATAGGGGCGCCTAGGTGGCTTAGTGGGTTAAAGCCTCTGCCTTCGGCTCAGGTCGTGATCCCAGGGTCCTGGGATCCAGCCCTGCATCGGGCTCTCTGCTCAGTGGGGAGCCTGCTTCCCTTCCTATCTCTCTGCCTGCCTCTCTGCCTTCTTGTGATCTCTGTCTGTCAAATAAATAAAATCTTAAAAAAAAAAAACAAGTTACAATCATGCCCAGTCTCCACCTCAGAAAAGTTAAATGGGAATGGGAGAGAGGGGTAAGATGTGGCTGGGAATGAAATTGTTTTCAAAGCTTCCACCTGATTTTCATGTGCTGCTGGGACTGGGAACCACTGATCTAGGAATAATCCTTTTCTCCATGGGTCCCTTTACATATGAAGTGTGCATATTCTGATCCTTGAGAACATTTAACTGAGAGAAGACTTGGTGGGAAGGAAAATGATCCATTTTATTTTATTTTTAAAATTTTTGGGAAATGATCGATTTGAATGGATGACAAAAATATTTAAGTAGGTTAGATTCATTATTTGGTGGTTATTAATTGAAATTTATTGATACGATTTTGAAAATAATTCTTTCCCCTAATTAGACCGACATAATGAGAAATGAATTTGAAAGACTGGCTGCTCGGCAACCAATAGAATTACTGAGTATGAAACGGTAAGTTGTATTTCTGGTTTCAGCTGGACCCAAATCATTTTTTATTTTTCCGTTACTAGTAAAATTGCTATAGCTCTTAAAATGTGGAAAATAAAAAATTCTTGTCTGATTTTTTGTATGTGTTTCTTCACATAATAGTGGTTCCTATATCCCTTGTTTATGTTCAGATACACCCTTTGCACCTTTATTTAAAAAGGCAAAATAGGGGAGCCTGGGTGGCTCATTTGCTTAAGCATCCCACTTTTGATTTTGGCTCAGGTCATGATCTCAGAGTTTTGAGATCAGTTGCCTGCATAGGACTCCATGCTGGGTGTGGAGCCTGCTTAAGATTCTTCCTTTCCCTTTCCCTCTTCTGCTCCCCACCTCCCCATTTGCTGGCACAAGTGTGTGCTCTCTCTCCGTCTCTTAAAAAATACACACACACACACACACACACACACACACACACTATATGTAAAATCCAACAACAGGAATGGTAATTGTACTGAAGTTCATGTTTTTAAGGTTTTCCAAGGAGGGGCGCCTAGGTGGCACAGTCAGTTGAGCTTCTGACTCTTGGTTTTGGTTTCGACTCAGGTTGTGATCTTGGGGTCATGAGATTGAGCCCCGCTTTGGGCTCTGCGCACAGCACAGGTTCTGCTTGGAATTCTCTCTCCCTCTCCCCTGTCCCTCCACTCATGCTCATTCACTCCTTCTCTATACAATAAATAGATCTTTTAAAAAAAAAAAAAAAATTTTTTTTTTTTTTTTTTTCCCAAGGAAAAGTTCCTGATTAGGCATCTAGTTCTTCACTGATCACATATCTAGGTGAAATCATGTCATGGTTTATAATGATCCCTGATTGACACAAAACATTAGTAAACAGAGTGCCCAGATAGTTTGACTTTGGTTCCACTGTGTTCCCTCCTGTTCCACTTTATTACAAAACTGCTCCTCCTTTCTCAGGGAAAAAAAACTCCAAACATCCTTTGTTACTGTCTCTAAAATGGAGAATTGGATTGCTTAACATGTGAGATCTCTTTCAGCTTTAAGTAAGTATGGAATTACGGGAACCACTAAGTACTCTGTCAGAGCAGAATCCTTTGAGAGGGGACCACATGCTCAGGTCTATCCTCTCAGCAAATGTATAGATTTAGAAGAGGGATTTGAGTCTGTAGAACCAGAGGATCGTATTTCTTGTGCTCCGTTTCTTGTCTAGCCTGAGTGAGTGATAAAGGAAGGAGAAGTTCTGGGATCCCTCAGTACTTCATTTCCAGGTGCTTCTGCTCTATAGATATTCATGACAGTAACTCCTTTATGGCAGTATGTTGTCTCACAGCAGAAGTAATGACTCATTAAGCAGTGGATCATGAGGGAAATTTAGTAAGTTTCCGAAAGTTAACTTACTTACTAAGAAAGGTAGTATGATCCAAAAGTTCTCAGAGCAGTTTTTTAAGGAAATAGAAAATATCAGAATATAATGCAAGTAAAGGCAGTTATTGTTTTGTGAAACCTTTTTTCTTAAGATTTTATTTATTTGTCAGGGAGAGCAGAGGGCAGAGGGAGAAGCAGGCTCCCCGCTGAGCAGGGAGCCCGATGTGGGACTCGATTCCAGGACCCTGGGATCATGACCTGAGCTGAAGGCAGAAGCTTAATAGACTACGCCACCAAGGCATCCCTGTTCTGTGAAACTTTTGTTGAGCTATGTGTATTTGTGTACTGGATCACAGATACTTCTTACCATGGGTTATAATCAGAAGTTTAAAAACTGCTACATTTATAGCTTTTTTTTTTTTTTTAAACAAAGCAGAATGTCACATTTTTTATTTTGTGAGAGAGCAAGTGAGCAAGAGAATCTTAAGTAGGCTCCATGCTTAGTGTATAGCCCAACACAGGGAATCAGGGAATTGATCTCATGACCCTGAGATCATGAACTGAGCCGAAATCAAGAATTGGATGCTTAACCAACTGAGCCATCCAGACGCCCCTGGTTTATCACTTCTTGATCCTAGTTGCATGCCCCTCAGTTGTTCCTATGAATAATGTGGAGTTTTTACTGTATCTAGTCAAATTATTAAAATGGAAATTAAATTTAGTTTTTAGTAACTTATCAACAATGAGCTGAGATTTATGAAGAGTGTACTTACTGGCTGTGTCAACAGTGCTGAAGGACTGTTTAGTGTGAAGAGAGAGAATAGAGTAGGTCCAAATGCAAAGAATTTTTACATCCCTTACCATTTTTTTCTCCAGAATGGTTTGGGTGTGTCACTGGGAACCTGGATGAATGTAAGTGTGTTTTACAAAAATGATAGCAGGGATGCTTGGGTGGCTCAGTCGGTTAAGTGTCTGCCTTCAGCTCAGGTCATGATCCCAAGGTCCTGGGACTGAGTCCCACATTGGGCTCCTTGCTTATCCCTCTGTCTGCTGCTCCCCCCTGCTTGTGTGCTCGCTCTCGCTCTCTCTCTGACAAATAAATAAAATCTTTAAAAAAAAAAAAAGAGTATAGATTTTTCTTGTGTCCTACTTTTTTCTCCTAATATATCACAAACATATTAATGTTATAAGTATTCTTCAGTGGCATCATTGAGCAGCTAATTTAACAATCTTTTATATAAATACATTATAGTTTATTGAATCAGTTCATGTTGAAGTAAACAATTTTTTTGTTACTGTATATAATGGTGTTAAATCTTATTTGTAAGTGGATTTTTAAATAGGTTCTTACTGAACAGTCTGATCTTATCTTGAATTTTCCGTGGATTTTACATTGTGCATAGACCTGTGAGGTGTTCTGTTGTAAGGAAGGGAAGATTTAGAGGAATACATAGTTTCAGTTTATTTTTGTTTAATTTCAGGTATGAACTTCCAGCCCCTTCCTCGGGTCAGAAAAATGACATTACCGCTTGGCAAGAATGTGTAAACAATTCTATGGCCCAGTTAGAGCATCAGGCAGTTCGAATTGAGAATCTGGAACTAATGTCACAGCATGGATGCAATGCCTGGAAAGTATATAATGAGTAAGAAGCTTTTTGTTTTTATTAAACCTGTCCCACCCACAGTTTTGGTATTTTCTTAAAATATAGGAATGGCTGCCTGGGTGGCTCAGTCAGTTAAATGTCTGACTCTTGAGCCTCAGGGTCATGGGGTTGATCCCCATGTCTGCTGCCTGTGCCCTTCCCCCTTTCTCCCTGCTTGCTTGCTCGTACTGTCAAACAAATAAATCTTAAAAAAAAAAAAAAATGTGTGAAGTGGGATAAAAATAGTATAGTGGACTTTCATTTGAGATCATATCCTGGAACTACTACAACCCATATGATAAGCCATGGCTTTCAGACCCACCTCAAAGAGTATAGGAGGGGCGCCTGGGTGGCTCAGTGGGTTAAGCATCTGCTTTAGGCTCGGGTCATGATCTCAGGGTCCTGGGATCGAGCCCCGAGTCAGGCTCTCTGCTCAGCGGGAAGCCTGCTTCTCCCTCTCTCTCTGCCTGCCTCTTTGCCTACTTGTGATCTCTGTCAAATAAATAAATAAAATCTTTTTAAAAAAGAGCACAGGGACGCCTGGGTGGCTCAGTTGGTTAAGCAGCTGCCTTCAGCTCAGGTCATGATCCCAGCCTCCTGGGATCAAGGCCCACATCAGGCTCCTTGCTCGGTGGGGAGCCTGCTTCTCCCTCTGCCTCTGCCTGCCACTCTGTCTGCCTGTGCTCGCTCGCTCTCTCTCTCTAACAAATAAATCAAATAAATAAATAAAGAGCACAGAGGAGACCTAAACCTAACTACATTTATTGTGTAATACTGTAATTAAATGAGTTCTGAGGTGTGATTGACAAATCACAACATGGTGGAATGGAATCGTTAATGTGGGGCACTGCTCATATAATCGATTCTCATTAGTTGCATGTTATGTTCTATAAAGTGGCCTTGAATACTGAATTAGCAAATACTGTACCATTTTTCCTGGTGGAAATAATGTATGTGTATGTATACACATCTCATAATGACTGTATATCCTAAAGACAAATCCTCCTGGCAGATTCTATTTTCTTTATTTTATGAAAGAGAAAACAAAGTTCAGAAGTGTTAAGTAATTTGGCAGAGTTGGAAATTAAATCCCATCCTTTGGTTATCTCTGTATGAGACCTGAAAAGTCAGAGTGCTTCCTTGTTCCACTTCAGCTAAGAATCTACACATCCAACAGCTCCAATTTTGCACTGCTCTGTACATGCTGTTCATGATCTCAAAATGCCACAGGTACTGATCTTGGGGTTACAAGTAAATTTGAGTGAGTAGCTAAGTTAATAAATACAGAATCTGCAAATAATGAGAATTGACTATAAGTAGAGAATTAACACAGGAAGCGAGGTGCCCACATAAGCCACTGAGCTCTAGTTTCTGTTCCATGCATCTAGCTTTAGGTTTTGTTATCTTTCTAGGGCTCAGTTTTCTTATTTGTAAAATTTGGTGGTTAGACGATATCTATGATGCCTTTGAGCCCTAAAATCCCCTAAGTCTGTATTAACATAAAGGAGAAAAAGCCATTGAACCTCATGACACTGCATCAAACTGTTTGCTAGCATACGTTTCCTGGAATAATAAAGCAAAATCACGAAGTGATAAATGGTTTTTCTCAGTTTTTTCAGAATTATGTTTTAAATTTATTTGGCCATGTAAGGATCCAGTGGGCAAAATCCAGAATTTGGGAAACTACAACATAAATAGTTCATTTCTTTTGTGAATATGTTGCAAGGGAGATAAAGGAAAAATGGGTTTGGGAGGATTAGGAAACAGAGCAAAAAAATGTCTGTTAAAAAAAAAA
>ML110579.1:108303-122266 GCA_003697995.1 Taxidea taxus jeffersonii
CGATGCCACAAGTGTCACAGAAATGCTGTTTTCTGAATGCTGCTCTTCACTGCCTCTGCCTATCTCTGATGTGTGGTCTTGGAAGGCAGTAAGAGGGACAGAATCACTGTTACTTGATTCTGGTCTCAGCACCCTATTTTCAGTTCAGTATTTCTGCTCTGAATAGGATTCGACTTACATTCTCCATTTAAAAGGAAAAGAACTATCTATTTTTTAACTCATCAGGGAGATTTCATACATCGATACTTTGTGTCTTGGGGTTTTTTTCCTTTGTTTATATATTTTACTTTAAAAATGTTCTTCAGGAGCACCTGGGTGGCTCAGTGGGTTAAGCCTCTGCCTTCAGCTCAGGTCATGATCTCAGGGTCCTGGGATCGAGCCCCCCATCCCCCTCTCTCTCTGCCTGTCTCTCTGCCTACTTGTGATCGCTCTCTCTACCAAATAAATAAATAAAATCTTTAAAAAAAAAAGGTTCTTCATATGTGTAGATAATTTTTTTTTAAGATTTTATTTTATTTATTTGACAGACAGAGATCACAAGTAGGCAGAGAGAGAGAGAGAGAGAAGAGGAAGCATGCTCCCCGCTGAGCAGAGAGCCCGATGTGGGGCTCGATCCCAGGACTCCGGGATCGTGACCTGAGCTGAAGGCAGAGGCTTTAACCCACTGAGCCACCCAGGCGCCCCTATGTGTAGATAATTTTATATGAATCTCTATAATCATGAATTTTGTATCATTTCTCTTTTTTGCTTTGCTATTTCCCTTCTTCCTCCCCACCCCCATCTTTCTCCTTGTTCTACCTTCTCCACCTCCATACATTCCATGTTATCAATCTATTCGTCTTTTCACATTTTTCTTCAAGCTAATCTCCCAAATACACATCTGTATTTCTTTTTATTTGTCCTAGAGATTTTTTTTTTCTGGGGGAGGGGGAAGGCTGCTTGGATCTGTGGAATTTTCTCTGGTTCTAGAAATTTCTCCACCATTTTTAACTACTGCCTCTGCCCTATTTTCTCTCCTTTTATGTTAATCCCATTAAATATAATCTTCCATCACTTCATCCTATCTCCACCTATTTCTAATTTGGTTTTTAAAAATTTTTCTATTTTGAAATAATTAATTTATAAGAGATAATACAGCTAGAATCTTTTTTCTTCCTTTAAGATTTTATTTATTTATTTTGGAGAGAGCTTGAGCAGGGAGAAGGGCAGAGGGAAAGGGAGAGAATCTCAAGCCGACTCAGCATGGATCCTGGCGTAGGTCTCAAACTCATGACCCTGATGTCATGACCTGAGCCAAAAATGGACGCTTAACTGACTGAGCCACCCAGGCACCCACTACATCTAGAATCTTACGTACCCTTTTCCCCCGATTCAGTTTTTTAAAATGGAAACTTAGAAGTGAAGGTTCATATTCTGAACCTGGCTGAAAACGTGTCTATGGTCAGATCTCCTAAGAGAATTTTATATTGAGTAACTTTTTTTTCTTTTTTTACTTTCCTAGTTGGGTATCCCTGGTCAGTAAGAATTACGAGATTGAAAGGACTATTGTGCAATTAGAAAATGAAATCTTTCAAATGAAGCAGCAACATGGAGAGGCAAACAAAGAAAACATCCGGCAAGACTTCTAAAAAGACAGATGAACTTGGTGGGGAGAAAAGAAGGCAAGCTGGGCTTTCACAGAAGATCAGTCCTCTGAACTGTGAGGGAGAACCGCATCCTAAGAAAATCATCAGTAGTTAAATGTTTATTGTAGAGTGTGGACTGTTATATTTGTACATTTTAGCAAAATAAAATCTTTCAGCTTGGTGGGGTTTTTTCCCTGTTTTTTTTTTGCCATTTAAAAAAATCTAGGCTTTCGGGATGCCTGGCTCAGTTGGTTAAGCAGCTGCCTTCGGCTCAGGTCATGATCCTAGCATCCTGGGATCGAGTCCCACATCGGGCTCCTTGCTTGACAGGGAGCCTGCTTCTCCCTCTGCCTCTGCCTACCACTCTGTCTGCCTGTGCTCGCGCTCTCTCTCTAACAAATAAATAAAATCTTTAAAAAAAAATAAAGGCTTTTTTAAAAAATTTTTAAAAATCTAGGCTTTCAAAATAAGTATAATATTAGAATAATATTATATCATAGGATTAATTTTGAATCAGTAGAACATATTTTGTATCTGAGAGATCTTTACTGAAAGTTTTTAACATGTACAAGAAGTGGGAAGCTTTTGGTTTATATATTTCCAAATAAAGGGGTGTTTCTAAACAAATCTTTGATTACCATGCAAGACTTCCAAAATACCATGGCTCCATCTCTGTCAACAACCACCATCATCGTAGGTAACAGTTTCATAAAACTTGATATGTGCTGAGCCCTGTTCTAAGCATGTTAGGTAGATGAACTAAGAGGAATAAAAAGATAATTTGATCCTCACAAAAACCTTAGGAAGCAGGTACTGTTGTTCCCATGCACAGACTTGTAATGGGTGCTGATTAAGTAGCCTGTTGAAGTTGTATAGCTGGAAAGTCATCCAGGTGTTTAGTCCAGTAGTAGCACAGTGCCAGAGTTGTATTCTAACCCTCTGTTTGTAAGGAATGAACAAGTATAAAAGATTACTGCCTGAATCAGAAAAAATATTTGCAGTCTCCTGTAATCTTTGTGCTCTCTGGGCTCCAGGTTTTCCTTATCCCAAGCCCAGCTGTAATGCAGAGTGTTAAGTTTGTGATTATGAAATAAAAATTAGACAATAAAGCTCATTATTGCAGGAGAGGGTAAGATGGAGAATTAAAACAATGTTACTCCCAAGTTTTTCTTAATGGAGGAGAGAGAATACCATCCTTGGGAGCCGAGGGTTCCTGGCTAAACGTCATAACTTGCCATGAGCATCAAATATTGCAGTCTTTTATTTTTTAAGTTTTTATTTTACCTACCTTACTTTTCTTAAGTATCTCTACACCCAACATAGGGCTTGAAGTCACAACGCCAAGATCAAATGTTGTGTGCTCTTCTGACTGAGCCAGACAGGAGACCTTGGACTCTCTTTTAATTTTTTTTTTTTTAAACAGTATTACTGCCCCATGGGAGTATTCATTCCACTATTGCCTAATCCAATTTGCTGCACCTTCTACTCAGCCCCAAGAAATTGTATCTTCTGCTGTTCCCTGCCTAAGAAGCTAGACTTCAGGTAATCCCTGTCTCTTGCCACACTCCTGTCTCCAGTGATACTTCCTCAAATCCCCCCTTACTCTTCCTGTTTTGCTAGTAAATCCCAGTCTGGTATAGTGACCAGCCTGAGGGCTTGCAAATTTCCTTGGCCAAGGTGAGCTTGGAGGGCCCAGTTCAGAGGACACTACTCCATAGAAAGCAGTAGCTCTCTTCAACGGCAAATCACTAAATTGAGATTGAGAGTTCTCTTTCTTTAGACTCATCATACTCCTGAAATTTATCCCATTAGTTGAGATTCCCCTCTTGTTCATAAATAACTACGTAGAGCTTGAGGATGACCCCAAAACTAAGAGAAAACGAATCAGCAAGTTAACTATCACTAGATTGATCTGTGAGCCAATAAACTGCCTGCTTTGCAAGTCAATTTTCTGTCACAGCGTAAACCATCCTAACTTAAGACCCTCAAGATAAAATAACCAGGTTTTTTTCCCTGAAGATATGTAACATATGCACAAAACACTGGATTTTTACAATGTTTTATCTTACAGTATGCAGCATGAATTGAGGTCTCTTCTGTTGTCATCCTACAAGGGAAAATACTGAGGAGAGGTAAGCGTGAAATAGTTACCCTTCTCTATCAACTTCAAGAGAAATTGAGCTTCCTAGCCCGTATGAAAGAAATCTCAGGGGCGCCTGGGTGGCTCAGTGGGTTAAAGCCCCCGCCTTCGGCTCAGGTCATGATCCTAGGGTTGTGGGATCGAGCCCCATATCAGGCTCTCTGCTCTGCGGACAGCCTGCTTCCTCCTCTCTCTCTCTGCCTCTCTGCCTACTTGTGATCTCTGTCTGTCAAATAAATAAATAAAATCTTAAAAAAAAAAAAAGAAAGAAATCTCAGTTACGGGACGCCTGGGTGGCTCAGTTGGTTAAGCAGCTGCCTTCGGCTCAGGTCATGATCCCAGCATCCTGGGATCGAGTCCCACATCGGGCTCCTTGCTCAGCGGGGAGCCTGCTTCTCCCTCTGCCTCTGCCTGCCACTCTCTCTGCCTGTGCTCACTCTCTCTGACAAATAAATAAATAAAATCTTTTAAAAATTAAAAAAAATCTCAGTTACAATGAAGTTCACTGGCATGTTTGTAAGTTGTCTTGAAAAATCACCGGCGTGTCTGGCTGGCTCAGTCCTTAGAGCATGTGACTTGATCTCAGGGTTCTAAGTTTGAGCCCCAATTTAGGTGTAGAGAGGACTTAAAAATAAAATCTTTAAAAGATATTTTAATCTCATTATCTTTAATCTTAAAATTTTTATAAAAGAAACGTACTTTGTCTTCCTTTACCCCTCCACCTCCTTTTCCCTTTCTGCTATTTGGTTCCAATCCAGTATTACTGCCATCCCAAACTTAGTGGTATAAAACAATAACAAGCATTTATGTTATCTTCCACAGTTCTGAGGATTTACTGGGCTGAGGTAGAGAGTACTTAGGGTTTCTTGTACAGTTGTGATTCCCCTCAATAGATTGTGCGCTTGTATCTGACACATGGGCTGGGAAGATTCAAAGAGCTGAGTGCTGGGACATTCAGGAATCTTTAGGGCACCTCTCTCTATGCCTGTCGTTTCTCTGGTATGGAGGCTTCAGGGTAGCCAGACTTCTTACGTGACAACTCAGGATTCCAAAGGCATACATCAAAGAGGAGTCCAGCAGAAGCCTATTACCTTCTATGACTTGGCCCCAGAAGTTCTTACTTCTGAAGCATTGTATTTGTTAGAAACAAGTCAGTGAGTCCAGCCATTATTCAAGGGAGAGGAATTAGATTCCATCTGTTGGGGATAGTGTTGAAGAATTTTTGGACATACTTGTTTTTTCTAAACTTAGACATGTCTTAATATCCCTCCCATTCCCTTTCCAATGATTTAGTCCTAAAATCATTAGATGGGGCAGAACAAAGTAAACATCCACATAGAGCATGGGCCCTAAATCCATTCTGGCTGCTGTCCTTAGAAGAGAGGAAGACACACACACACACGGAAGGCATTGGGAAGACAGACCAACGGATCATCACGTAAAGACAGAGATTGCAGTGATAAGTCTACAAGCCGAGGAATGCCAAGGATTGCTGGCAAGCACCAGAAGCTGGGAGGGAGGGATGGAATGCATTCTTCATAGAGCCTTCTGAAAGAGTATGGCCGTGCTGACACTGTGACTTCAGACTTCTAGGCTCCAGAACTGTGAGACATCAGTAAATGTCTTATTTTAAGCCCCCAAGTGTGTGGTATGTTACTAAGGCAACCCTAAGAAATTAAAACAGATACACTGTGACAAAGTTGAGGGCCACAGTTATGTTGAAAACAAGGACTCTGTGAATGATATTCTGGAGGACTGAGGCTGTTCTCCATCCCTCCATCCCCTGCTCTCTGCCCTCTCTCAACAGGAAATTGGAAAGTCTTTGGAGCCCAAGAGAAAAAAAATTTAAAAGTTTGTTGAAATTGACAGTTTTTCAACAAATGACTCAGCCAAGTCACTTAGCAGTGAGGCTCAACAACCCCTTCCACTCCAGCACACAGAACTTCTAATCTGTGTTTTACTTCCCCACCTTTTTTTTTTTTGAGAAATTAATTTTGTTATGTTAGAATATTCCTTAATTAGCAAGCAATTATTCATGTGAAAGAGAGTTCAGAAAACAGATTTATGACTCTATTAGCCTTGTCCTTGATTAGAGATTTATGAATTATACACAAAATATTACTAGAATAGGTCACTCTAGAAGTGGTAGTAGAGAAGGTCATAGAGGCTATGAACTTGGAAGAGCTTCTCTCTGCTTGTCTGGCTGGGCCAGTTGGACCACAGAACGTAGGTACAAGGATGGAGATGTTTTCTCTGCTGAATTTAAAGCTTTCCCACAGTTCAAATGCTCTTTCCTGCATGCATCAGTTCAAAGGCTTCATTAATTTGGTCAGAAGGCAGATTTGGGGTCACAAATTCATCAACTTTAATCTTTTGGGGCATCTATTCAGATACCAACTTTGGGATACTTTGCATATTCTTCCATTCTCCAAAGGCAGTGCCTTTCCACATACGGCCTGTGACCAGCTGAAACGGGTGAGTGGGGATTTCTTCCCCTGAAGTGGCTACTCTACCAGCTGACTCCCCAGCCTTGGTGGTGGGCCTGCAGCGCTGCTCTCATGACTTTCACGTAACCAACATACTCGAAGGAATGGGCCACTCCCCCGTCAGTCATTTCAATAAGCACTTCTGGATGGGTGTCCAGAAGTCCTGGGTTAATACATTCAGAGGCTCCAAACACCTTGGCCCTTGTGAATTCATCTTTATCTATGTCGACACCAATGATCCAGGATGCACAGCCCGTGAGAGCTGCCAGTCCAACTCCTCCTAGGCCAAAGATGGCACCAACAGAGCCAGGCTGCCCTTTGGCAGTGTTCACAGCAGCACCATGACCAGTTGAAATGCCACGACCCAGAAGGCAGACTTTATCCAGAGGTGCTAATGGGTCAATTTTAGCAACAGAGATGTCAGCCACGACTGTAATTCAGGAAATGTGCTGGTTCCCATGGAATGTAGAATTGTCTTTCCTTTGCAAGTAAATCTGCTAGTACCATCTGGCATTAGTCCTGTCCCTTGAGTAACTCTTATCTTCTGCAAAGGTTTGTTTTAGGGTTTAGACAAAAGTTGCATTCTCCACACTGGGATATGAAGTAGGATGACAGTATCATCTGCCTTCAGCTTAGTAAAGCCTTCGACAACACTTTCCGTGATTCTAGCACCTTCGGGGCCCAAGATCATTGGAAAACTCCCCTTGGGATCAGCTCCACTCAGGTTATAGGCATCGGTGTGGCAAACTGCAGTGGTGATCATCTTAATTTGAACTTCGTGAGCTTTGAGGGTGCCACCTTTATCTCCCCTACAAAAAGGCTCTCCTGCCTCCCAGGCAGGTGCAGCCTTGCACTTGATAACCTGGTTTGCCATGTCGTTGGACTCAGGTCAGTGAGGGGCAGACATGGTGGGCCTCATGGGGACATCCCATTCTTAACTACGAATGGACAGCCGAGGATTACCAGACATAGCCAACAAGCATCTTTATCATGAAAGACTAGGAACAAAAACAGAGGAAACCCTATGAGGAAAACAGATGGTACAAGGAGGAAACTTTTGTTAAGAAATATATCTTCAGGAAAAAAATAGATGATAGATAGATAGATAGATAGATATCCTCAGACGGGGCGCCTGACTGGCTCAGTTGGTAGAGCATGTGACTGTTGATCTCGGGGTTGTGAGTTCGAGCCTCACAGAGTTTACTTAAAAAAGGAAGTTATATCCTCTGAGAAGAAGATAAAAAAACAAGATGCTGGTTTATTAAGGAACACCCAGGGAACAAAACAGCTCTTAGGAATGTTGATGGTAGCAGAAGTTAAAATTTGATATCTAGGAATTAAAAATTTGGGGATGTCTGGGTTGCTCAGTGGTTAACTGTCTGCCTTTGGCTCAGGTCATGATCTCAGGATCCTGGGATGAAGTCCCTCATGTCACGCTCGTTGCTCAGTGGGGAGTCCACTTCTCCCTCTGCCTCTGCCTGCTTCTCCCCCTGCTTGCTCCTCTCTCTCTGACAAATAAATAAAATCTTTTTTTAAAAATTGCCAAACTGTCCCAGAAAGTGGGGCCAAAAAGAGAAAAAAAAAGGATTAGTTCAGAAGATCAATATCCAAATATTTTGAGATCAGAAAAGAAAGAGAGGAGAGAGAGAGAGAGAGAAAAGAAAGAAAAAGAATGAAACAGAAGGAAAGAGGAAATCATCAGCACAATAATCCAAAATTTTCCAGAACTGAAGGATATGAGTTTCTAGATTCCAATGTCCCAGCACAACAGATGAAAATAAACTTCAAAGCATATTACTGTGAAATGTCAGAGTACCAAGGACAAAAAGAAGATTCTTCAAGATCTAGGGGAGGTATCAATAATCAAGAATCAGTAATGCTCACTATGAAAATGTTTGTGGTATCCTCCATACTGGTGATGGGGAGCGTGGTGTATTTTTTCTTGAGCTCCTTGTTATGAACCCAGAAGGGCCCAGGCAAACACCTGGGGGTGATGTCAGGCATCCTCAAGATGATACCGGTAGTCCATTCTCAATACTGTTTATATAAACAAAGAATGTGAAGACATTTCCTAATAGGAGAGAATACAGCAACAACTTTGAAAAAAAACATCGAGAATCTCTATATCTTCAAGCTTCTCAAAATTAACTCTGGAAGCTAGAAAGACAAAGGAATAGTGCCTTTGGAATTCTTATGAAAATTTTCCAACCTGTGACTACACATAGTCAAATTATTAGGTTGAGGATAGAATAATGGCATTTTCAGTTAAGATCTCAAAAACACTACCTGAGTATCTTTTCTTTTTTTTTTTTTTAAGATTTTTATTTATTCATTGGACAGACAGAGATCACAAGTAGGCAGAGAGGCAGGCAGAGAGGGGGGGAAGCAGGCTCCCCGCTGAGCAGAGAGCCCGATGCCGGGCTTGATCCCAGGACCCTGAGATCATGACCTGAGCCGAAGGCAGAGGCATCAACCCACTGAGCCACCCAGGCGCCCCCTGAGTATCTTTTCTTAAGGAGCTGCTGGAAGGTGTGCTCTTCTGATCCAACAAAGGGAAACGGTAGGGCACCTGGGTGGCTCATTAGGTTGGGCGACTGCCTTCAACTGAGATCATGATCCCCGAGTCCCAGGATCAAGTCCCAAATTGGGCTCCCAGCTCTGTGGGTGTGGGGTGTGGGGGTGGAGGTCTTCTCCCTCTGACCTTCTTCCCTCACATGCTCTCTCTCTCAAATAAATAAATAAAATCTTAAAAAAAAATTTAAAAGGGAAACAGTAATGGGAAACTTCCAGAGAGATTGGTGAAAGGGAGTCCCAGATTATAAATCTTTAAAAAAAAAGTTAAGGTTCGTGAGATGGGGAAATAATTCTGGATTAATCTGGGTGGCCCTCAAATGGTTAAGTAAAATCTTAAAAAAAAAAAAAAAGTTGGGGACACCTGGATGGCTCAGTTGTTAAGCATCTGCCTTCCGCTTAGGTCATGATTCGAGGGTCTGGGATCAAGCCCGGAATTGGGTTCTCTGCTCAGCAGAGAGCTTCCTTCTCCCTCTCCCAATCTTCCTGCCTGTGTTCCCTCTCTCACTGTCTCTCTCTCTCTGTGTCAAATAAATACATAAAATCTTAAAAAAAAAAAAAAAGTTAAGGTTCATGAGATGGGGAAATTATTAATCTGGGTGGCCTGATGTAATCACAAGGGTCCATAAAGGAGGGAAGTTGGAGGTCAGAGAGGGGAGAAAATGCTGAATGGCTGGCTCTGAAGATGAAGGAAGGAGACCATGAGCCAAGGAATGTGGGCAGCTTCATGACACTGGAAAGGCAAGGAAACAAACCAGCCCAGAATGTTCTTCTCCTGAAGAAATTCAGCCTTATAGATCCCAATTTAGACTTCTGACCTCCAAAACTATAAAATATATATTTGGTTTTTTTAAGCCACTAAGTTTGTGGCAACTTGCTTTAGCATCAACAGAAAACTAATATAATAATAAAAACCAATTAAATAACTTTGATTAAAATGGTTAAAAATGTGTTTATTATAGGCATTTTGGAAAAAGCTGCAATAAAGAAGAAAATGAAAATTATTCAGAAACCACCACTCAAGGATAGTCACTGTATATTATAGGGTACTGTTTTTTGTTTGTTTGTTTACTTAAATATTTTATTTACTTGACATAGAGAGAGTACAAGCAGGGGGATTGGAAGAGGGAGAGGGAGAAGCAGGCTCCCCGCTGAGCAGGGAGCCCGAAGCTGGGCTCCACCCCAGGACCCCAGGATCATGACCTGAGCCAAAGGCAGATGCTTAACGACTGAGCCACCCAAGTATGCAGAGGGTGCTGTTTTTAATATCAGTAGGGCACATAGTCACGGAGAGAAACCCCACATTTCACTCAAGTTCAATACAAATTTGTTGTACACCAAGGGGATCAAAAATAAGTAAGAAAAAAATAATGCAGATTACTGGGGCACTTTTTGACTTATTTGTGAATGGATGTTTATATTTTTATTTTACCCTGCTTTCGACCCTGAAGACTAACGTTTACTTCATTAGATCCTCTTTGCTTCCTCTGTCTTTAGAATGTATTGCTGCATATTGGAACTCTATTTGCAAGTGACAGAAAACTAACTAAAAATATCTTCGACAATAAAAGGGCATTTACTGGTTCATTTACCTGCTAAGGACAGAGCTAGGTGCTGGGTCAGCTAAATCCAGGAGTTCTTTGTCATTTTAATTTTTCATCCCTTTTTTTCCTTTTCTGGCCTTATTCTCTCCTCCTATACAGAGGCTTCCTCTGTATAACTGGAGCCAAAGCCAAGGCAGCTCCAGACTTACATCCTCCCACTTTAGTAATCTCAAAAGAAACAAGTCTATCAGCACGTATAATTCCAGAGAAGGGTTCCATTTGATCTGGTCTGGATTTCATGCTCGGTCTTCGCATTCAGGTATGACCAGGGGGTTGGGGTCATGTGATTAGCCAGGCCTGGGTCATGTACCTGTGGTTTTGGTGGTAGAATACTACGGTAGGAAGTTGACTAGATTGGAATGATAATTTCCCAAAGTAAGATAGGGCTGGTGCTTCCTCCAGCAGAAGGAGAGAAAGAAGTTAGATAAAAATAATGTATTGGGGTGCCTGGGTGGCTCAGTGGGTTAAAGCCTCTGCCTTCAGCTCAGGTCATGATCCCAGGGTCCTGGGATCGAGTCCTGCATCTGGCTCTCTGCTCGGCAGGGAGCCTGCTTCCTCTCTCTCTGCCTGCCTCTCTGCCTACTTGTGATCTCTGTCTGTCAAATAAATAAATAAAAATCTTAAAAAAATAATAATGTATCAAGTATACTTAAAATTTCCCCTAGGGTAAAAGATAACCCTTTTGATTTAGCAGGCCCACTATGATAAGCAGTTCACCCATCTACTCCCCATAATGTTTTTCTTTACAGAGAAGAATGTAATAGATATGTAATGGCTATTATGGTATAATTTTAGTAGTGGAAATAGGGATGTTTTTAGAGGTCTACAATATAGTTTGGGCTGGAAAATAGCCATAAAAGTTGAGAGATGAGGGATAAGTAATTCGTTATTAACAGTAGGTTGAGATCTGAAGCTTCTAATACCTGTCTTTTAAAACATATTATAAAGATTCAAGATTATCCCTCCAGGGTTGCCTACTACTTGTCCCTTGAACATACGCTCTCACCCTCTATAATAATGGAAGTCTTCGCTGGGCACACGGCTGCTTAGCCAAACATTCAACCCCAAGTTTCCCATCCAATCATGTGCATACCCCATGTGACTAGGTTGTGTTCTGTGAGATAGGGACTGAAGTGATGTATGCAACTTGCAAGTCATGCCCTTAATTTCCACATTCACCAACCAGGAATCTTACACCTGGATAGTGATGACTTATCTAACATCATACCATCAATGACTGCCGAGCTAACATTAGAAGAAAGGACAGAAGATAGACGAGGAAAAAGGAGGATACTGGGCTGACAATGATGTGAACAATGTGCTTTGTATTTATTTTATGTAAATGATTAAGTTGTCTATGTTCAGTAGCAATAAATTTCCATTTTAATGAGATTTGGATACAACGCAGTAATTCATATTCATTGAAATGAGACTCTACTTACATTAAAAATTATTAATATTGACTGCAACGTTTTGACTTACCTTCAGTTAAACTTTGGTTTCCCAAAGCTGATTTTGCACTATCATAAAAATATTAATTATAGGGACGCCTGGGTGGCTCAGCTGTTAAACATCTGCCTTTGGGGTTGCCTGGGTGGCTCAGTGGGTTAAGCTTCTGCCTTTGGCTCAGGTCATGATCTCAGGGTCCTGGGATCGAGCCCCTCATCGGGCTCTCTGCTTGGTAGGGAACCTGCTTCCCCCTCTCTCTCTGCCTGCCTCTCTGCCTACTTGTGATCTCTCTTTCTCTGTCAAATAAATAAATAAGCAAACAAACAAACAAATATCTGTCTTCGGCTCAGGTCATGATCCCAGGATCCTAGGATTGAGCCCTGCATTGGGCTCCCTGCTCAGCAGGAAACCTCTCCCACTTCCCTGCTTATGTTCCTTCTCTCGCTATCTCTCTATCGAATAAATAAATAAAATCTTAAAAAATACATTAATTATAAGAGAATGTCAAGTCAACTGAAGAAAAGTACACTAGTAATATTAGTTTATATACAATTTGCTACAGGTAGAAATGCCTTTTTTTTAAAGATTTTATTTATTTATTTGACAGAGAGACCGCATACGTAGAGCAGCAGGCACAGGGAGAGGGAGAAGCAGGCTCTCTGCTGAGCAGGGAGCCCGACGTGGGGCTCAATCCCAGGACCCTAGGACCATGATCTGAGCTGAAAGCAGCTGCTTAACAACTGAGCCACCTAGGTGCACCTAGAAATGCCTTTAAAATGTATATTAACAGGGGCACCTGGGTGGCTCAATTGGTTAAGCATCCAAGTCTTGATCTAAGTTCTAGGTTTTGATCTCGGGGTCATGAACCCCATATTGGGCTTGGAGGCTACTTTAAAAAAAAAAGCAAAATCTACATTAACATCTTGTAATAATGAAATTTTGTTCACATGAAAACATAATCTCATTATGCAGAACTTAGAAATGAAATGGAAATTACCCCAAATGTCCCATTATATTTCAGTAAGTGAAAAGAAATGCTTTAAATATAGTAGGAGAAGGAGAGGTGTTAATATCCTTCTATAATTTTCTTTCTCCAGGTTTTGAAAATTGTTGGTCAAATAAATTACTTGAGTATGGAGTTTAAGGTTACATAATTAGGACAGTTAAAAGCTCAGCTTCACCTTACCTCTCTGTTCCTTTCTCCTACTATACAATCAAAATCTTGCAAAAAGGAAAGATGTACGTACAGCTTAGAAAGTAGCTTTCTTAAACTGAATTCTGTTAGGGACTATATGTTAGGTTTTTGCTGATAATTATAATTAAATTTTAACCACTCACTAAAACTGGCCCAAAGAGCATCTACTTCACCACACTTAAATGTCCTTTGCCTTATTTTATGTCTTGTGCTTTTTACTAAGTTTGAAGGTCTTCCTCCACATTCTGTTATTATCTCCTACTTTTTTTAAAAGATTATTTATTTATTTATTTATTTGAGAGCAAGCAGGAGCTTGAGGGGGGAGGGGACAGAGGGAGAAGCAGACTCCCTGCCAAGTAGGGAGCCCAATGCAGGGCTCCCTCCCAGGACCCTGAGATCATAACCTGAGCTGAAGGCAGACACTTAAACAACTGAGCCACACAGGCAACCCTCTCTCCTACTTTTGAAAAGAAACTGCCAATTTCTTGTAGTGTTCTTGTTTGACCATAGAGGGCACAGCGTCATCAAAAAGTTAAATAAATTGTTCAGGCAGCAGTGCATAATACTTGCTCTCTACTCCATGACTTGAGAAAATGGAGATAATTTATGCTGATGTTTTACGTACTAAAGAATTCTTCTGTTTTTTCCAGAGGTTAAATTTAATTTCACAAAGATTTTGCCTCCTTTGTTCGAAATATAAAGGGTGCCCAACTCACCGGAAAAATAAAAGATGATCAATTTGTCCTCCTAGACTGTCAGATTCACACTGAAGATCTGCAAGGAAACAGAGTTCTCCTATATCTAAAATAGCAATTAGTTTGCCACCATTAATCTCAATTTCTAACAAAAAATAAACAATAGCATATATTGATATACTCCATTTATTACAGCAC
>ML110580.1:5784-66991 GCA_003697995.1 Taxidea taxus jeffersonii
CCTACATTTGTATCTTTAGGGTAAATACCCAGTAGTGCAATTGCTGGGTCATAGGGTAACTCTATTTTCAGCTTTTTGAGGAATCTCCATGCTGTTTTCCAGAGTGGTTGCAGCAGCTTGCATTCCCACCAACAGTGTAGGAGGGTTCCCCTTTCTCCACATCCTCTCCGGCATCTGTCATTTCCTGGCTTGTTAATTTTAGCCATTCTGACTTGTGTGAGGTGGTATCTCATTGTGATTTTGATTTGTATTTCCCTGATGCCAAGTGATGTGGAGCATTTTTTCATGTGTCTGTTGGCAATCTGGATGTCTTCTTTGCAGAAATGTCTGTTCATGTCTTCTGCCCATTTCTTGATTGGATTATTTGTTCTTTGGGTGTTGAGTTTGCTGAGCTCTTTATAGATTTTGGATACTAGCCCTTTATCTGATACGTTGTTTGCAAATATGTTCTCCTATTCTGTCAGTTGTCTTTTGGTTTTGTTAACTGTTTCCTTTGCTGTGGAAAAGCTTTTGATCTTGATGAAATCCCAATAGTTCATTTTTGCCCTTGCTTCCCTTGCCTTTGGCAATATCTCTAGGAAGAAGTTGCTGTGGCTGAGGTTGAAGAGGTTGCTGCCTGTGTTCTCCTCAAGGATTTTGATGGATTATTTTCTCACATTGAGGTCCTTCATCCATTTGAGTCTATTTTCTTGTGTGGTATAAGGAAATGGTCCAGTTTCATTTTTCTGCATGTGGCTGTCCTATTTTCCCAACACCATTTGTTGAAGAGGCTGTCTTTTTTCCATTGGACATTCCTTCCTGCTTTGTTGAACATTAGTTGACTATAGACTTGAGGGTCTATTTCTGGGCTCTCTGTTCTGTTCCACTGATCTATGTGTCTGTTTTTGTGCCAGTACCATACTGTCTTGATGATGACAGCTTTGTAATAGAGCTTGAAGTCTCGAATTGTGATGCCACCAACTTTGGCTTTCTTTTTCAATATTCCTTTGGCTATTCGAGGTCTTTTCTGGGTCCATATAAATTTTAGGATTATTTGTTCCATTTCTTTGAAAAAAATGGATGGGATTTTGATAGGGATTGCATTATATGTGTAGATTGCTTTAGGTAGCATAGACATTTTCACAATATTTGTTCTTCCAATCCATGAGCATGGAGCGTTTTTCCATTTCTTTGTGTCTTCTTCAATTTCTTTCATGGGTACTTTATAGTTTTCTGAGTATATATTCTTTGCCTCTTTGGTTAGGTTTATTCCTAGGTATCTTATGGTTTTGGGTGCAATTGTAAATGGGACTGACTCCTTAATTTCTCTTTCTTCTGTCTTGCTGTTGCTGTATAGAAATGCAACTGATTTCTGTGCATTGATTTTATATCCTGACACTTAACTGAATTCCTATACAAGTTCTAGCAGTTTTGGAGTGGACTGTTTTGGGTTTTCCACATATAGTATATCATCCGCAAAGAGTGATAGTTTGACTTCTTCTCTGCCGATTTGGATGCCTTTAATTTCTTTTTGTTGTCTGATTGCTGAGGCTAAGACTTCTAGTACTATGTTGAATAGCAGTGGTGATAACGGACATCCCTGCTGTGTTCCTGACCTTAGCGGAAAAGCTTTCAGTTTTTCTCCTTTGAGGCAGTGGGTTTTTCATAGATGGTTTTGATAATATTGAGGTATGTGCCCTCTATCCCTACACTTTGAAGAGTTTTGATTAGGAAGGGATGCTCTACTTTGTCAAATGCTTTTTCAGCATCTATTGAAAGTATCATATGGTTCTTGTTCTCTCTTTTACTAATGTGTTGTAACACATTGATTGATTTGCGGATGTTGAACTAACCTTGCAGCCCTGGAATAAATCCCATTTGGTCGTGGTGAATAATCCTTTTAATGTACTGTTGGACCCTATTGGCTAGTATTTTGGTGAGAATTTTCGCATCTGTGTTCATCAACTCCTTTCTTCTTCTAAGGAGATTTCTGAATACCTTTCATTAGGTTTTCATGCTGATGTTACCCCATTTACTAATTTGAATATGGTGAGCACTCTTCCTGTACTTTGAAGGAGGCTAGTCTTGTTCTCCTAGATATGGGATGTATATTTCCCTTTTTAGCTTCAAGGCAGACAGAGAAATGAAGTGAGACAGACAATTTTCTGTTATAGATTTTAAGGGGGTGCCAGAAAGTTCTCCCTACCCTCAAAATCTCCCCTTCTCGCATCCTGATGTTTAATATCCCACCAGTGCAGCTTCATTGTTTGGTTTCAAGTTATGTCCTCTGTCAAAATGCAAACAAATCAAGGATTGATAAATGGCATGGCAAGCCAAGCAGCCTGCCCGCCTGCCCATCTTCCTTCCTCCATCTGTCTTTTCCTTTAATAAATATTTTTGGAAGTAGACTCTAGTTGCATAACGGGTTCTAGAGGTTTAAAGATATATAAGTGGTTTCTGCCCTCAGGAAGGTCTTGACTCTGGAAGCAGGCAAATGTTAAAAGGGATGCAATAGTGTTTTAGATGTAAGGTGCAGGGAAAATGTAAAGGGAGGAACACACTACTCTACTTGGAAAGATGACCACAGATACTCCTTAAGCCTAAAGTCCTTTACACTTTAGTAAGAATGAACTATGATGATTTTTTTTTTCCAAAAGGCAAGTTTTGGTGAAGGAGAAGGTTTGGAATGAGTGTGAGTTCAAAGGAATATTACAGAGGGAGAGAGGGAATGACAGCAAGGGAAATAGTTCACAAAGAAAACCCTGTAATCCAGGTCATGACACTGAGCTGATTTCAGACCTAGAGTAGACTGGGCCCTCCTCCCAAACAGGAACTGGACCCATTGTCAGGCCATGTGTTAAAACACCATAATAAAAGAAGAATCAGTATTTTCGCAAGAGGGTTCATGTCTATTCTATGAGGTGAAAAAGTTGTTGGGCTGTTGTGACTGATTGGTAGGCACAGAGGCATGGACTTCTCCACGGGATGGACTAGGGATCTGCAAACTTTTTCTATCAACTGCCAGATACTTAATATTTGAGGCTTTGAAGGCCCTGTGGTCTTTGTAAGGACTCTGAAGAGGTTCTCCCACAGCCCCCAAGGCCAGGATTCGAATGAATGGGTGTGGCTGAATTCCAAGGAAACTATTTACAAAAACAGGTGGTGGGTTGAATTCCCATAGGGCATAGTTTGCTGGCTCCTGGTTTATACCCTGTAATAGACAAATTAAAGGCCTCTGTTAAGGACAAGTAAGATTTAAATAAAGTTTAAACACATTTTTTGAGGTGAGGACTGGATGGACAACAGGGTCTCCCACAGAGTGCGTTTCCCATGTGGAGATGACTGCACAACCAGGGGTGGAGGCATCCATCTGAAGGAAGCAGCCCTTTTTGAAAAGCCTGCAGCGCAAGAAGAAGAAGAGAGGAAGGGTGCAGAAGGCAGGCAGATAGCAAAACTAAAGGCAACCTATAGAATGGGAGAAGATATTTGCAAATGTCTTATCAGTTAAAGGGCTAGTATCCAAAATCTATGAAAAATTAATCAACTCAACGCCCAAAGAACAAATAATCCAATCAAGAAATGGGCAGAAGACATGAACAGACATTTCTCCCAAGAAGACATACAAATGTTTAAAAGACACATGAAAAATGCTCCACATTACTTGGCACCAAAGAAATGCAAATCAAAACCACAATGAAAATGGCTAAAATTAACAAGTCAGGAAATGACAGGTGTTGGCAAGGATGCAGAGAAAGGGGAACCCTCCTACACTGTTGGTGGGAATGCAAGCTGGTACAGCCACTCTGGAAAACAGTATGGAGGTTCCTCAAAAACTTAAAAATAGAGGTTTCCTACAACCCAGCTATTGTACTGCTAGGTATTTACCCCAAAGGATACAAACATAGTGATCTGAAGGGACACATGCAACTGAATGTTTATAGTAGGAATGTCCACAATAGCCAAACTATGGAAAGAGCCCAGATGTCCAACAGATGAATGCATAAAGAAGATGTGGCTTATATAACACACACACACACACACACACACAGAGGAATATTAGTCATCAAAAAAGATGAAATCTTGCCATTTGCCACAACATGGATGGAACCAAGAGGGTATTATGTTAAGTGAAATATGTCAATCAGAGAAAGACAGTTATCATATGATCTCACTGATATGTGGAATTTAAGACACAAAACAGAGAATCATTGGGGAAGAGAGGAAAAAAATAAAATAAGATGAAACCAGAGAGGGAGAAAAACCATAAGAGACTCTTAACTATAGGAAACAAACTGGGGGTTGCTGGAGGGGCGAGAGTTGTAGGGAGGGTAAAGGGTGATGGACATTAAGGAAGGCACCTGATATAATAGAGCACTGGCTGTTATTTGCAACTGATAAATCACTAAATTCTACCTCTGAAATTAAAATAAACAAATAAATAAATAAGGCAGGATCTTTGTGTTGCAGAAGCTTAGCTGGATACCAAAGATTTATGCTTAAAAAAGTATAGAGTGACTGGTCTGTGACTGGTGAGAAGCTGTTTCTTTTCAGTGGTAATATATAAATGTTTATTTAACACATTAATTCATAGATTATAGTTACTTAGGCCTTCATTTATTCATTCACAAACATTGCTTATTGCATGCCAAGCCTTGCCTTAAGCCCCGAAGAAACAATATTGAACAAATCTGGGTCATCCCTGGACAACAAGATGTCCAAATTACCTCCCATCTCATTCCCTATTGTGATTTTTGGTAACCCTCTGCTATTTGGTAATGTGTGATTATGATACATTGAACTCCACAGAGTTTTTTTTTTAAAGCCACAAAGCCCTTGGACCAAGTTGTGCCTTTGAACTCACCAAGACTGGTTCTGTTATTGTCGTAGGAAGATCCTGCCTGTCAGTAACAAATACCTGCATACCATCTTTGGCAAATGGCTTCATGCATCCCGTCACTTAAACCATACGTCTGCTAACTCCATCTTATAATCAGAGCTGGACACAGACTTTATGTGCTCTAGGAAGCACTGCTTTATGAAAAACTCTCAGATACATATCTCTATCCCTGCTGGCTTCTCTAATCAACTACGTGCTCAAAATCTCCACGCCGATGATCCGTCAAATTTAATATGCCCAAACTTGAAGTCAAGACTTGTCCCCCACCCACTGTCCTTCCCCCCCCCCCCTCCCACACAAAGCTACCTAGATCAGTGAATGGGACTATTTCCCACCCAGTGATGACTTCCTTCCCCTCATCCCTAATGGTCTACTATTCAAAGTAATGGTCCACTATAGTAATGGTCTACTATACAAAGTCTAGGTGATCCTATCTCTTAAATACCTCGACAACTGAGATACTTTTTCTAACTCCAGTGTGTTCATCAGAGCCTAACCTACTAACTTCTATTGGGACATTCTCATTGTTCTGCCAGAGTCTGCTCTCACCTAAATGTCATGTCCCCTCCCCCGCAGTATCCATCGGATCATATCTGTCCTTTCAGAGGTTTCAAACTGCGCTAAGGATAAGGAACAAAACCCCTGAACTTCCTGTTAGAGTTCTACTCTAACCAGCATCACCATCTTTCTCTGAGACTACTCTCTTTTCCCCTTTTTTGGACACATCTGAATTAGGTATCCTTTTGGAGCATGTGTAGTATTGTATCCATGATTCCATTCTCCATCAACTCTTGCATCCACACTCTTTGCCAGTAACACCTCTGTACTCTCCCACTGGTGATGGTGCAGAATTTCCGGCCCCTGGGCTCAGTCATGTGACCTGCTCTGGCCAGTAGAATTAGGTGAGATACTGATATCAGGCTGCAAGGGGCCATGCATGCTTCCTTGCTCTTGGAACCTCTCCCTTCACCACAATTAAGAACATGCCCCAGGGAGCCCTTTGGCTCCATGAAAAGGATGAGGAACCCGTAGAGTGGAACTACCTGGCTGCAACCAGCCTCCATTAACTCACACTCAGTCAACACATGGACATATACGAAGCAATAACTGGTTGTTGTTTTAAGCCACTGACGTTTGGGGTGGTTTATCCCGTAGCAAGAGCTCACTGAGACACTAACACAGTGATGTGTATTTTCCCGTGGTTTTGTTAATACCTTCAGCTTTTGTTCATGGCTTTAGGTTGACTAGGGTTAAAATCAACAAAGACTGCATCGATGATCTCATTCTTCCTCCTTTGAACAGCAAATCTGTGCTTGAGAATTGAGGTTCCATCATAAGGCAGTGTATGGCTAATTCCTGATGAAACTAGGGCCTTCCTGCCAATCCTGCCATTGGGGTAGATGAAATTGAGCACGGATATTTCCCTTGCCGCCACAGAGGCTTTTCATCCCTGGGAGAGATGGGAAGTCCGCGGCCATAAAGCTGAGGACCAAGCTGAAAATTCAGGGCTGTTTTCAGAAATGACACCGTCTACCTGTTTCCTAAGGAAAGGAACCATCAGTCTGAGGCAGCCTTTAAATGTCGTCCTAGAGTGGAACAGCATATCTTGTTCTTTTCTTTTTTTTTTTTTAAATCTGTGTCCTCTGAGGTCCTCTTTGAAAATCTGTTGAATGTTTCTGGCCTTTATATTTTCTCAAGCCGACAAAACCCATTACTAAATGGATGTTAATGAAGCCACAGGGCCAAGTCATTGGTAATTCAAAATGAAAACCATGACCGCGTGTGGCTGTCACACGTCGCCCCTGAAAAGCCGCAGCAAAATGCTGTGCTCTTCAAGGAGACCCTTGAAATTAAGACTCTCACCCAGAAATGTTAAGCAACTCAGGGGGCTTTGAAACAAAGTGCCCTCATGAACACGACCTCAGGCTTGTGCTGTCTGAATAGAAACAGGGATGGAAAAGTAAATAATGAGCTCTTTTCATGGCACTAGAGCCCACAAAGACCTACACACCTGGAGGGCTGCAGTGCTTTCCCCAGAAATCAGGTCTAAAAATAGACCTTTCAGCTTTGCTCCGATCCGCCCCAAATTCCCGAGCAGACATCTGGAAAGGAGAGGCAATTCCGTTTCCAATCTGCAATGGTTTGGGTATTCGCTTTTTGGTGGGGAGATGGGGGAGAAGGTTAGAAGTTTGAACACTTTGTTCTCTCTCTGCTTTTAAAATAGCCCTAACAGGCTGTTCTCGATGGGCATGGGTTTGCGAGAGAGCCACCTTTGCTGCCAAAGCCTGACAGACCTTTGCTAACTGACCTCTCTAGAAGAAAGTGAGTTAGACTTCCAGAACTACTGGACCCTTTTACTTGGGAACCAAGATGTCCTGAAAACTATGTGTCCCCTCAGGAGTGACTTCCTGGGCTGTCTCCCATTGTAGGACGCCCTGGCCTTTGGGGTAATATGGCAAACCAGAGACCTATTTTGCTTTCCAGTCCACTGAATGAGCACAGGAGGCTTGGAGTTGTGTTACCTGAGGACCAAGGGGCCATGTGGCAGAGCTGGGCCGTGAGCAGTCTCCTTTTTCTGGAAGAGGGGCCCGAGGAAGAGACCCCTCACTGATGGACTGAAGCACAGGATGGGGTTCAAATGAGTCAGCTGTGTTGAGGGCCCTTTTGGGGTCTGGAGGCATTCTTGATTGGAGTCTCAAGGGCAATAGGGAGTGTGAAGAATTCTCTGGGCTTTCACGTAGACTCTTGGAGAGCCTGCAGGCTCCTTCCAGCTCCCAGGTTCCTTCCCAGTGGGCATTTCCAAGGTCTCTTGCTGAGACAGTGAGCATGAAGTCCCACAGCCGTTGCCCCTTAATCTCCTCAAAGAGGGAGAGGTAGAGAGGCAGCCTGGGGCTTGCTGGTCAAAGTAGAGAAGACTCCCCTGGTTCTCACTGTGCTTCTTCGGGAGATTTCTCAGCGAGAGCTGAGAAGAGGCCCCACAGCCTTGGGTCTGCACCTCTGGGCAGGATGGCTCCATCTTCCCTATGCACCTAAGAGGTCCCATTGCTGGAAGCTTCCAGGGGACATAGTTGGACTTGCTTTTCTCTGGACCATACTGGGGTTGTTCATTTTCTGAATTCAAGTGCTGCCTTTCCTCTGGTCTGCCTTTGTTCTTTCCCAGAAGATAGTTACATGCAGGTTGTTGGATTTTAGGGAAGAGCAGAGTGTGCAGTCTATTGCAAATGAGGGAGACTGACGTGAGAAAAAACGCATCTGAATTTTCACCTGAAAACTGCTACTTTGTCACAGGAGATAGGTAGAGACCAGTTATCATTAGTGTCCTTTATGTTTTGCAGATAATTAACATAAGTGATTTCAGCCTTCCCATCTGAATAGTTCATACGTTGAAATTTGTTTATTGTTTAATTATTATGTCTTCCAGGTTGAAACAATGTTTTAAAATCTTAGTGATGAGGTACCTGGATGGCTCAGTCGGTTAAGCTTCTAACTCTTGATTTCAGCTCAGGTCATGATCATGGGGTCATGGGATTGAGCCCCAGGTTGGGCTCTGTGCTTAATGGTGAGTCTGCTTGGGATTCTCTCTCTTCCTCTCTCTCTCTGCCCTTTCCCTCTCTGCTGGTGCACATGTGCTCTCTCTCTCTAAAATAAGTCTTAATTAAAAAAACAAAAAACAAAAAACAAAACAAGCAAAAAAACCCCAAACCCAACAAACCTTAGTTACCTATGAGGCGTTTTGGAAGCCACAAAGCTCATCACCTTTTGATTATTCCTTTTTTTTTTTTTTAAAAGATTTTATTTACTTATCCATGAGAGATAGAGAGGGGGAAACACAGACAGAAGGAACCCCATGTGGGATTCCATTCCAGGACCCCGGTATCATGACCTGTACTACCCAGGCACACTGATTATTCCTTAAGACAATTAAATATACATTACCATTTTTCTTACATTCTGTATGTATGTATGTATGTATTTATTTATTACAATGCTTTGGTGTATTCCAGGGAAATAAGGATATAAGAACAAGAAGAACAAAGCCCCTTCCTCAAGGTTTCGATTACAGAATAAGAAAGACATAGTTTCAAAGATATTGTGGTAAAGTACTTCACAAAAGACATTCTGGGTTTTATCCATCCTCTTGTTTTGGAAGAAATAACTTGCAAATTTAAAAAGAAAAGCCTGGGTGTCACCCAAATGCCTTACTTCTCATGATTAGAAGTGGCTTCTAGGATTCGCTAATGCAATATTACCTCTCAATTAAGCTCTTCTCATGCTCAAGGTAAGCTGCTTCTACCATTTGGTAACTTGATCCATGGTGACATGGAAATGACTCTGCAACTCCTTTATTTTGTACTTTCTCCTACGAAGAAAGTAGTTTTGTATAGGGAAGTGTTGATCCTCACCCATTCTGCAAACTAGTGCATAAATGTGAACTCTTCATTATTTACAGACCCCGTGTGGGGCTGTGGATCGGACAGGATACCCATCCTCTCTTGGCCTGGGCAACGTGGAAAGTGGTTTCAGACTGTGTTTGGCTTGTTTACACATGAAACACGAGTAGTTGACTACATATTCTGAGATCTCCAGTAATAATTTCAGCAAGTCTGTAATTCTAGAGCAAAAACTCAGTGATCTGAAATGCTTTGGGAATGAACATATTTGGATGGCCCCACTTTGTGGATAACTAATAATTTTTCTTGTAGTGCTATATGATTTTAATTGCACTGACAACCCTTCAGTACACCTATTTCTACAGTGCATTATTTACTCCCTCAACTGGATAACAGAGAATACTGCATAACAGTAAATTTTTTCTTGATAACCTGGCCTGGTTGATTATCACTCATAGGACTAGTTGACATGTAGTGATTGTTACTGTGTTTACTGCAGTTTTATGGAGAATACAATAATTGTTACAGATTTTTATAGCCTATAATTATTTACCCCATACTAAATGGCCCCCCGCTGATGCATTCCTGAATTCTTATTCATTATTTCTCATTACAGTTTGGGTACTTGCCTATGGCAGCCTCTCTCCCCTGTGTTTTTTCCAGTCTTTTTCAGGCATAGAAGTCCAAAAACCCTATGGAAAGAGGACTCATAGGATCTGAGGCTTACTCTCATCAATAAAGAGTAGGACTGCAACATTATGACATTGTCATGAAAATACTGTGACATTGATTTTGAGGACTCTGTGTTCTCTTCTATTTGCTCCCTGATTCTCCTCTGGTTTAAGGCCAAATGAAAGTAAGAGATAACTAGATTTTAGACTGGAGAGTTGTTCAAGGAGCTAGTTGGATACACATTAAAGTCAATTCAACTCTTATTTACAAAAGAAATCTACAATCCTTAATACTGGGTTGCTTTAATATTTTGAGCTGATGTCTCAAGTGGTACAAAACTTCACATGTACAACAAAAATGCATGATGTACTCTTCTTTGGGGGGCGAGGGAAGAACTAAGAAGCTCACATTTTAGTCAAGGTGGGGCTGAACTGATTCTGCTTCTAGGTTGATAATTTCTGGCTGCTGCTTGAAAGGCTGACACCAGCTTTGCTAGAGGAGAATGAAGAGGCCCGTTCTGACCCTTGATGAACACAGAGACATCATGTCTCTTTCCAGGGCCTGAATGGGAGGGGCCGTTTCTTCATTTCTCTCAAGAGACAAAGGACCGAGTTGAGGGCTGGAGTTATAGGTATTTTCACACACATACACGCCCAGGAAATGTAATTATTTTCTCCTTTAATAGCCAAGTCCAAGTTCTAAGCAGCAACACCATTGAAGGAATTTAGTATGATTCCCTAGGTACCTGCAGGAGAGTTTGATCAGAATGCTTAGTACTTGGGTTTCCCCTTGGTTCTTGTGACTTCTTTCTCCTCTTTGAGGGGTTAGGACAATGCTTCGGATTTCCTTTCTGGTTGTAGTGGCCAGTAGGAAGTCATTATGTCCGATACAACTTAATTTAATTTAACCTACCAAACAGTTACATTAATTTAACTTAATTTAATGACTTAAAGGTCATTAAATATTATTGATTGATGAGTGTCTTGAATACTGGGACTAAAGCAGTAGTAACTGCTGGCCTGACTCACTGTAGAACCGGAGAAACTTTATACAGAGGGTCTCTGGAAGGCAGTTTGCAGAGAGGGGAGAGCCCAGTCTCCTGAGTCACCCACCTGCTGGGTGTCCCCATCTCACCACCAACTGGCAAAAGACAAGGTCAACCCACTTCCCTCCGGCAGTCTCTAGGGAATTTAGGGAAGGGCTTCAGACCTCCCTCCCCTGCTGGGTGGGCATAAAATGGATAACACCCAGGTTCCAGGGAGGCCCTCGCTAAATGATGACCCCCACAGATTTCATAAGGAGTCTGCCCCCTTCACGGGGTGCTCCTTGGCTTCCGCCATCCCCGGCAACAGAGGAAGAGACCCAGCACTGGCCTGCTGACAGGGTCTGTGCTGGGTGTACTAATGGAGGGGGAAATGTCGAAGGAAGCTGGGCTCAGAGGCACTGCCAGAGCCACCGGAAGCATCCTGCCTCCGTCCCAGGAGAGGCCGGGCTGAAACCAGGCTTGATGGGCAGGTGGCTGCTGTGACCCTGATGGGTCACCCCCAGCCTACAGGTCCCCCATTGTAGTCCTCCCTCACCCTCCCTCGGCACCCCTCCCTGAACCCTCTCTACCCGCCCCTGCCCCCTCCAGTTAAACCGATGACCAAAGACCTTTCTTATGCCGGAAGCAAAAACCAAAACTTTTTGTTGGCTTTTTCCTTTGTCGCCTCGCGCACCCCCTGCTCCTCCTTGCTCCTTGACCTTGGCCCCAGGCTGGAAGCCCTCCCTCCACTTAAGTTATTGTTTTAAACCAAAGTTTACAGTGTCTGTTGGTGGCCCAGACCCTCTCTCCACCCTTCCTCCACCCTAACCCGAGGACCCTGGGACTCAGTAGAGGCTGGGAGCCCTGCTCACCCCCACTCTACTCTTGGCCAGCCTGGAGGAAGGCAAGAGGGCGGAAGAAAGGAGGGACACTGCCCTTAGCACCCCAGGGGGTTCCCCTGTCCTCGGGCAGTGGACCTCAAGCCCTAGTCCCCACCCTGGGCTTCTTCCTGGGGGCTCTCCAGACCCCTTGAGAGGACCAAGTCCTCCATCACGCTGGGAGTGTGGATTCCAGCAGAGGAGCTGGGAGAAAAAACGTGAGAATCCACAGACCCCCTATGGGGGACCCCAACTTGGGCCAAGGACTGGGTGTGTTGGATGTTCATGATACCCCATGCCAGGCCCCTTTGCTGAGAAGACTCCTTGGACTATTTCCCAAGAACACCCCCCCACACACACACCCCTTCACAAGCCACCCCTTCTGAGAGGCAGGGGGCCCTCTGCCCCCTCCCCATGTACTCCCCACTTGTGTTCTGTTTGACCAGCACAGAAATATTAAACGTCCTCTATTCAAAAAAAAAAAAAAAAGGTTAACCGAGAAGAAATGGAAAGACCTTCTCGGTAAGTTCTCTAAAAGACAAACTCAGTAAATGATCATTAAAAAGAAGATTTACCAGCCTCTGACCTCCCAAGTAAATACCAGCCACACAGTTGGGGAGGTGATCTCAGTGTCCTTGAAATTAAAACCCACACAGACTAATGTTTCACCCATTCTTCTCAGACCTGGAGAGACCAGCAAGACAGAATGGAGACCCTGGTAGGAACAGGATCTAAATAAATGGAGAGTGTGAGAGGGAAACCCAGCTAGCCCCGGACTGTTGCCTTTGATACCTGGGGGCTGGTCTGCCTTGTCCAGGAGGGTCCTGACAAGGGAGTCCCCAGATCCACAGTGAGCTGCCAGGCGAAGGTTTGGAGAAACAGATTCCACACCTCTCACAGTGGACTCTCCCAGCCAAGTGCAGGCGGACTTGAGGCTGGTCAGAATGGAGAACTGGTGCCTCCCTTCCTCAGAGACATTTCTAGTTCTTTGTTTCTGCAAAAGCCTCAAGGAAGAAAGTTCAGGATCTGCAACTGCCTAAGAAAATGATTTATTTTTGTTGAACAATGGATGATCCAATTCAGAAATGATGCAAATGTGGCTTTTTACTTACCTTTAGGTGTTCAGTAATAGTCACTGATAGTTCTGGGAGGCGGTTCTATTCCGTTTATTTTCTCTAAAGTGGTGAGAATCATTCTTTTCAACCTGACTTTGCTCACGTCTTAAGACATTTTGTGTGCATCTGTTTAATGAATGGACTATTTTGATAAGCAGTGAATAATAGAGGAAATGGTCATTACACTTAGGAACAAATTTGTGAGCATTAATTTTCAAATAATTAAAATGGGGATGGAAAAAGCTTGTATCTACCAGCCTTCTCATTTGAGCAGTCCCTAAGAATGTAGGCAATACTAAGAAATATTTCTGCAAAATCTTTATAAAAAAATTCAAACAAACTCTAAGTCTAATTTATAGAAGTTTTCATTGTTTAGACTTTTTATAGGTACATATCAGTTTTTAAATTTAAATTCAATTAGCCAACATATAGTACATAATTAGTTTTTTTAAGATTTTATTTGTTTATTTGTCACAGAGAGATATCACAAGTAGGCAGAGAGGCAGGCAGAGAGAGAGAGGGAAGCAGACTCCCCGCCAAGCAGAAAGCCCGATGCCGGGCTCGATCCCAGGACCCTGAGATCATGACCTGAGCCGAAGGCAGAGGCTTAACCCACTGAGCCACCCAGGCGCCCCCATCATTAGTTTTGATATAATGTTCAATGATTCATTAGTTGAGTATAATACACAGTGTTCTTCACAGCACGTGCCCTCCTTAATGTTCATCCCCCAGTTACTCCATCTCCCACCCACTTCCCTTTCCACAGTTTGTTTTCCAGAGTCCAGAGTCTATCGTGGTTTGTCTCCCTCTCTGATTTCTTCCTATTCAGGTTTCCCTCCCTTCCACTACGGTGCTCCCCTCTATTCCTTACATTCCACGTATGAGTGAAACCATATGATAATTGTCCTTATCTGCCGGACTTATTTCACTTAGCATAATCCCCTCCAGTTCCATCCATGTCGATGCAAATGGTGGGTATTTATCCTTTCTGATGGCTGAGTAATATTCCACTGTGTATATGGACCACATCTTCTTTATCCATTCATCTGTTGGAGGACATCTCAGCTCCTTCTGCTATTTGGTGACTGTGGACATTGCTGCTATGAACACTGGGGTGCAGGTGTCCCTTCTTTCCCCTACACCTGTATCTTTGGGGTAAATACACAGTAATACTACTACTGGGTCATAGGGTAGCTCTATTCTTAACATCTTGAGGAACCTCCATACTGTTTTCCAGAGTGGCTACACCAGCTCACATTCCTACCAACAGTGTAAGAGGGTTCCCCTTTCTCCACATCCTCACCAGCACCTGTTGTTCCCTGTCCTATTAATTTTAGTCACCCTGCGACACTTGTATTTCTGGTGAAGCTGGCTTTCAAAGTCTTTCTATTTCTCTCTGGGATACCAAATTTACAAGTATTCATCGTGGAGGTTTCTGGAAGTCAGTAGTTCTCAGAGTGGGGTCCCTGGGTCAGCAGCATCAGCATCACTTAGGAACTGGTTTGAAAGGCAAATTCTCGCTCTTCCCTCACCTCGAACTGGAAACTCTGGGTGGGGCTGGAAGTCTGTGTTCCCACATGCTTTCCTGGGTGATTCTTACATTTGTTAGAAATATGAGAAATGTTGCCTTAGGAAAAACTGGTCTTATTTATACATCCTCCTTTTGTGAGAACCTTCTTATTGGTCTTTAATCTTCTCACTTTGGCCTTATTAGAACATCCTTCATTTGGAACTTTGGAAAATGACCTTTTTCCTTTGCAACCATCCCTACCACTGCCACCAAACCAAAAAAAGTGGTATCAAGAGCTCCTGCCAAGGCTAGAAATGAACTGTTTTACTTTAGGAAAAAAGAAAAATGAATAGAGTATCCCCCAGCTTTTGGTTCATGGCACGAAGGTCGTACTTTATCTACTAGTCTACTCATGCATGCATGATTGTAAAACTGTCTCTCCCAGGGGAATAAAATAACGGAATATTTGATCTCCATCCAAAAATTTCCAACCTTTGGTTGTAACTTAAATAAGAAAATTAAGAGTCTACAAAAAGTTTACAAAATTACTACCAGGAAAAAAAAAAAGCACAATCTCTAAGGAGAAGGACAATAGGGAGGAATTTGGGAAGAGGAGGGGACATCCTGCAGGATAGGCAATCCCTAGGTGGGTTTCTCCTTCAAGACCCCTGGGGAAGTTGCCTTGAAAGCGGAGAAGGCCTTTTCTGTCTCAGCCTGACACTGCCGAGGGGGCAGCTTTGGACATGGATTCCTCCCGCTTGGCTAATTTGATCGGGATAAATCTTGGCTCACCTGGGATGTGCTCCATGGAAAGTCTAAAACCTGGCAATCTACCTGGCGTTGCGATTGGCCCTCTAGCTTAAAAAAAAAAAAAAAAGTCCAACATTAAAAATGAAGAGATTTTTACAGAGAAGGTTGGATTGCAAGCTTTAAAAAAATTTTTTTTTTATCAATCTATCGGCAACATTATGTCCATATTGAACACTTCCGTGTCTATGTAAGAGGAGTAGGTCTGAGGATGGGTTTTCTGTTTCCGATGTGACAAACAGCATCAAGGTGACCACATTCTCTGCCAGTCTCCACCGTGTTCCTGGGGCTACTCTTGGTTCCTCTTCATCACTGTGGGTATAGTTTTACTTCTTCTGACAACCCTACAAATGATGGCCCCAAACCGGAAAAACCCCATGTCCATTTCAATAAGATGTCCATCATCAGCAGACAGGTACAGGGATATATTCACCTACAAAAAGAAAGGCGTTGCTCTAGTCTGAAACATACCATTCAATGAAAGAAACCAGACGATATGATTCCATTTATATGAACAAGAGTAGGCCAAGTTCATCTAGGGTATTATGAATTAAGATGGTAGCTCTTATCCATGGGGAGAGGCTGGAGTGTGGCTTTTGGGATGCTTGTATGTTCAATTTCCTGATCTGTGTACTGGTACCTGGGTGGGTTGTCTCTGTGGGGAACTGTTCACTGGAGCGATGTGCATTTTTCTGCTTATGTTTCCTCTGCTTGGTCAAAAGTGTCCCTAAAAAAGTATGTCTGGGCAGGCTGATCATATCCCAGCTTACTTACTTGTTATATGACTTACCAGCTTAATATGTATCTTCAAATTAGCCAATTTCTAAAAAAAAATTTTTCCTTGTGTTTGAAAAGAAGGTAAGATTTTTATTTGGGTTTTCTTGTAGTCTTCAGGGTTATAATACTTCAGTGGAACCATGTTTAAGATTATTAATCTCAATGCCCTTAGATATATCTTAACCTCTCTGAGTTACTTACTGAAGAAACTTTTCTAGGCAGTACACATTCCAGGCTGTTTCATATCCAAAATTTTTTTTTTTATTTTGCCATCACATATGAATTCAGGATATGGAATTCTTGTAGCACAGTATTTTCTTCTAAAGGTCTGGAGACATATTTACATGACTTACAGTCATTAGTATTTGAACTAGGAGGTCAATGGAATATTGGCTCTTTGGTGGGTATTTTACACTTTTTTTGTTCTTAAGTTTGCTTTTTTTTTTTTTAAACTGTTAGATTCATTTCTATATGCTTTACTTTCTTAAAAATTGATTCTTTATATGTTAAGCTACAAATGTTTAACCAGAATATATCAAAGTGGGTTCTGGCCTGGGATCTGGTGTGTACTCTCAATTAGTTAAAGTGCTTTTTCCAAAGAACAAATACTTCCTGTATTGTTTGACAATTATTTCTCGTCCATTCATTTTCTTTCTTTGAGGGAGATCTATTATCTCTTGACTGTCATATTTAATCTTCTCTGCACATTATTTTAATTGTTTTCAAACCTATCCCTTGTAGTCAGGGAGAATTTCTTGACATCATTTACGATTTTGCTTATTCCATTTTCTGCAGAGTCTAAATTGCTTTTCACTACTCCTATAATGTCCTTGACATTAATTTTACCTTTAAGATACATAAGACTATTTCTAGTACAATTCTTTTTTTCCCCCCAAAATATTTTCATTTTCATGGTGGCAGACTCTAGGTTCTTGAATCACGTTGAAATATAAATTATTGGGGTGCCTGGGTGGCTCAGTCAGTTAAGTGTCTGCCTTAGACTCAGGTCATGATCCCAAGGTCCTGGGGTTGAGTTCCACATTGGGCTCTTTGTTCAGCAGGAGTCTGCTTCTGCCTCTGCCTTTGCTCCCCCTGCTTGTGCTCTCTCTCTTTCTGTCAAATAAATAAATAAATAAAGTCTTAAAAAAAAAAAAGAAATACAAATTATCTAGTGTTTCCTGAACTGAGGCATATGATGAACTCAACTGTACACTTATGGTCTATAAATTAAAGTCAAAGACTCATGAATCAGATAATTTCTAATTGTCCTATTTAATGAAATAACTCTATTTCAGAGGAAGGTAGCTCTACTGAGTCATCTTAGAATTTTTTCCTTTATTCTTACAATCTGCAGACTATTTTACTGGGTTCTGTTGTTTTTCTATTTGCTGCTCCTATGAGGGAAATACTTACTTGTTTGCCATTGATTTATGGCCATTGATTTAAGAGTTGAACTAGGTTCTGATAATGTGTGGGTCTATGCCAAAATATCTCAAATCAAAGACTTTGTTTTGAAGGAATAAATGACATACAGTTAAATCATCAGATTGCTTGCTCACTGATTTGGAAGACTCGGAGGAGTGGGGAAGGATCTAAAGCCACAGCTGCACTCACAGCCAACACTTAGGCTTAGTGCCATTGTAGAAACACAGAGCAGAATAGCTCCCCATATGCCCAACCCTCTGCTTGCTGAGACTTCTTCCCAGGAACAAAGTCTGAGGCCCTCCCACATGCAGCCCTAGTGCTATTTATAGGTTGAGACGAGAGGGTCCTAAGCATTGAGCTTCCCAATGAGTTCTCAATGCTGTCTTCCATTTTGAGTCTCAGGACAGTACCAACCTCACCATTTTGAGTTGGGGTTTTAGTAGGCATTTTCTTTTCTTTTCTTTCTCCTCCTTCTTCTTGTTCTTCTTCTTCTTGTTCTTCTCCTTCTCCTCCTTCTCCTCCTCTTCCTCCTCCTCCTTCTTCTTTTTTCTACTAGCCTTTCTGATTCCATGTTCCATGGCCCTTTCCAAAGGATTGTGGTTTCCATTTAGGTTTTATGTGTTTCTATCATGCTTATTCCATGACCAACTTCAGAAGTGGAGCACATGATCTTGGCTAAGCCAAATATGCATATTAACCTGTTCTACCCCACAACCAGCTCCAGGATTGTTTAGAAGATGGTCAAGTGAGCTAAGCCTGACCAATCGATGTGACTCTCAGGAATTTTGCTGAGATACTGGGACAAAGACTCTTTCTCGATGCATGTGAAATAGGAGGCATGAAGGACTGGGAAGTGTTGACAGCCTTTTGAGATCATGGGGGTGCAGCAACTAGTCTCAGGATATATTTGACACCAAGACGGAGAGTGCTCTTAGAGAAAAAACAAAACAAAATTGGGCTTTAGTGACATCATTGAGTAGCTGAATTTGTCCTCATTGGATTCCAGACAGACATTTCTCTACATTTACATTTTCCCAAGTCATTAAAGTTCCTTTATTGATAAGCCACTTTGAGTTATGTTTTCTTTGTTTGGATACAAATGGATCTTCAGTGGTATAGGGGTATCAACTGGGGTTCTATTAATTCCTCTTCCTAATTTCCAGAACTTATTCTCAGGAAAAGGGCAAAGTTCATCAATTTTTTTGTTTTTCTTTTTCTTTTTTTTTTTTGTGTGTTTGTTTGTTTTGTTTTTGTTTTTTTATTTTAAAAAAATTTTTTAAAAAATTTATTTATTTGACAGATCACAAGTAGGCAGAGAGGCAGGCAGAAAGAGAGGAGGAAGCAGGCTCCCCGCTGAGCAGAGAGCCCGATGTGGGGCTCCATCCCAGGACCCTGAGATCATGACTGAGCTGAAGGCAGAGGCTTTAATCCACTGAGCCACCCAGGCGCCCCTGTTTTTGTTTTTTTAAATCCAAAACTGCTTAGACTGGAGAATAAGATCCTGTAGATTTCTGGTCTGTAGATGGCACCAGCCCTTGATTTCAGTGGTTATGCAGATGTTTTCCAATGTGAATTTTCTTTTTGGTCACAGTATTGGTTTTCTATTGGCTTAATAAATTGCCATAAATTTAATGGTTCAAAACAACACATATTTATTATTTTACAGTTACTGTGGGTCAGAAGTCTGAGCACAGCTTATCTGAATCTTCTCATTGTCTTACAAAGCTACAATAAAGGTGGTTTCTGGAGTTCATGGTCTTCTAATCTCATGTGGTTGTTAAAAGATTTCAGGGGGCGCTGGGCTGGCTCAGTTCGTTAAGCACCTAGCTCTTGATTTCAGCTCAAGTCATGATCTTAGGGTGATGAGATCCATCTCTGTACTGGGCACTGTGCTCAGCATGGAGTCTGTCTGAGATTCTCTCTCTCCTCTTCTGTCCCTTCCCCTACCCATTCTCCTTCTAAAATAAATAAATAAAATCTTTAAAAAACCCAAGAATTCAGTTCGTTGTAACTGTAGAATGGAGGCTCTCCATTCCTAGAAGCCACCCACAATTCCCTACCATGTGCTCTTTTCTGCAGGTGGTTTATACCACTGTTACTTCTTCAAGGCCAGCAGGACAGTCTTTCCCTCCAGTCTAGTAAGTCAGGTAAGGTGGAGTCTCGTAGATTTATTGTAACATAAGAACAGTGGTGACCTTCCATTACCTTTGCCCTATTCTGTAGATTAGGAGCAAATCATGAGTTCCACCCATTTTCTTGAGGGGGTTAATCAAGTGTGTGACTTGTGGCAGGCACATTGGGCTGTGTCTACCACGGTCTTTTCAATAGTAATTTAATGTTTTTAGAATTGGTATATGGCTATCCTACATATGATCCCAATCTCTTGCCCCATATCTTTCTTTAGCTCTTTCACACCAGATTGGTCTGAAGGATGATTTTAGTATTTCTGAGGGATAGAAGCCAGTGTGGAAAAGTGGAAATAAACCCAAGCAACCACACATCATAGAAACCCACAAAGTAGGCGCAACTACGACTTCACAATTCCTTATTCCTTCTGGCCCTCACTCTGTACCAGCCCATCTATGTTTGCCAACACCCAACAAAGGCTCTGTGGGGTCTGTTTCTTCTGTGTAATTGTAGTGTGGGCCGCTTTGAATCTTTCTTTGATGTTCAATGGGGGCTTACTGTGACACTGAGACTTACATGAATGAATTGCCTCTGATGTTGAGTAAATGAGCAACAAATCACCTACCTTGGAAGGAGTTGGGGGTGAGAGTTCAGTGTGATACTCATTTCTGACTGGTACTAAAGTCCTGAGCTGCTCCTGGTTTACCTGACACATTTCATCCAGCTCGACTCAACCAATTTTTAGTGATGACATTTTTTCCCAATGATTGAGTTTGCCTCCCTTGTCAGAATTCTGGCTGTGAAGAAGTTAATGACTGCAATAATAATCCTAGAAATGAGTTTTAAAAGCCCAGTAAGGGGGGGGTAATGAATCTGTGAATTTTATTTTTGTTTTTAAATGCAGGAAAGCCAGAACAGATAATTTGCTTTGAAAATTATCCTGTTTTCGGTTTTTCGTGGTGATTTAGGAACCATTTTAAGATTTCATCCACTTCTTTATGTTCTCCGCTGCCAAGTCATAATTCTAGTGTGATTATGTCAAAATTATCTCTGCAGTAGCCAACTGTGGTGTTACAAACAGAGAATTAAGACTTCAGGAGGTGAATAAGCAGAAGCAGCAGGAGCTCTAGAAATGGAGAGGCATAAACCTTCTGATCTTCTGCAAATGTTCCCCAGGACAGCAAGGAAGTGGGGGTTGGAGGGAAAAAACATGGTTTGTTACATAAAACAGAATCATTTCTAAATGGAAAGAAGGTGGATCCCACTTTTCTCAAATGACACTCATGAATCTTTCTCAAGCAAAGGGACTTTGTGAGATGGGTCATATTACCGTCGCATTCTATATGGGTGGAAACATTTTTCAAAATGCGGTATTATTTTGTGATATAGCCTGCAGCCATTCTATAAAAATAAAGTCAATTTCAAACGTTTAGACTAAAAGCACTTTATCCAATTTTCTTTTTTATCCTCTTGGCATGCAGGAATATCTCTCAAGTTCTTATTCAAGGGATTATGATGATCAGAAACTGATCCGTGCATGGAGTAGTGTGGTGAGTGCATTTACTGGGGGAATGGTCAGCATACAAGACTGATTATAATCCATTAGAGAGCTAAATGATCACTTGTAATTACTTGGTTTTACTTCTTACTTCTTTTAGCAGAGATCACTGTATTTGGCAGCTATCCATTTTGTTTTACCCAAGAGTGCCCTTGGTGCTTCCTTAAAAACTCATGTCACAGGGTGAATCAGATTAACTCAGGAAAGAGTCCAGGGGTTGATGTGACAGTGTCTGAAAAAACAATGCTTTATATTCTTATTTTCTTCCCTTCGTACATAAGGAACATTTTTTTAAAAAAGATTTTTATTTTATTTATTTATTTGACAGACAGAGAGATCACAAGTAGACAGAAGGGCAGGCAGAGAGAGAGGGAGAAGCAGGCTCCCAATTCCAGGACCCCGAGATCATGACCTGGGCCGAAGGCAGAGGCTTAACCCACTGAGCCACCCAGGCGCCCAGGAACATTTTTTTATATGTATGAAGTATACTTTAATTTTAACACGGCATCTAAAACAGATTTTCCTGTTATCTTTTTGGGCAAGGTGGGGAAATGTAGGCAACACTGGAGTTCAAGTAAGATAAGGGGGATCTCTTGTACCCTGAAAAAACTCGTGATAGAAAGTGTGGAGAGGAGACTATACAGAAGGGCCACACGATTCTGTGTCAATCAGCATTTTTATAAATGTTTGCTTGATGAATTAGAAGTTCTGTTTATCAGATCTGTGGATACCCCATGCTAGAGGAGGTGGCTGACAAAATGAACAATGATCAAAACAACACACCTCACTGATTGAAATAAGGACAGAAATCCAAGGAGATTGTATATGGCTGGGATATACACTGAAAGAGATTTAGGTTTTTCTTTATTATATCTTAATCTTAGATACTAAAAATGTTTAAAAGTCATACAGAAAAGGAAATAAGTACTCCCTTTCTAGCTGCAGCATTTTGGTATGTTTTAGAGATTTTCAAAAAGAATGTGTGTGCATGTGTTCTCACACACGTGTTTATATCTATATAGTTTGGATGTGTATCAGTAATACAGAAACATGTTGTCCCATGAAAAAGTGTTATAGACAAAGTCAAGTCTGCATGTACTCTCCCCCACCAAGTTCATCCGTTGAATACTAACCCTCAAATAGGATGGTATTAGGAGGTGAGGACTCAGGGAATTGATTAGGTCCTGACTCTTATGGATGGGATTAATACCGTTTTCTCCCTCTGCTACCACTGGTATTACTTATACCAACACTCTGTACCCAGATGTGTGAGTTTTTGCACACTGACCAAGTCTCTGACACCAGCTGGGGGTCCTGCAACTCAGTGCAGTTCGGACACGATCCATCTGGGATGAGTGGCAAATCCCACAAGTCAAGCTCCCAGTCCCACAAAACCCTCCTCACTTCAGACACCAATTTCAACTCCTAGGTTGCACACTGCATTTCTGGTCAATTGACTATAAATTGAAAGTCCGACAACCCTTGGGTTCTTGGGTTCAGTAATTTGCTAGAACAGATCACAGAACCCAGGGAGAACCTTACTTACATTTGCTGATTTGTTATATAATAAAGAATATGATAGAGAATACAAGAATGGCCAGATGAAGAACAGAAAGGGTGAGGTCTATCTCTGTGGAGTTGAGGGTATGTCGTTTTCCTGGCACATGCATATATTTACCAACCTGACAGCTCTCCATATCTCTACTTTAGGGATTTCTATGGAGACTTCATCATATAGGCATGACAGATTATTACTCAGTATCTGGCCCTTCTTCCCTTGTCAGAGGATAGAGGATAGAGTTGAACATTCCAGGCTCTTAATTATGGCTCTGGTCTTTTCCATGCCCTGCATCATCCTGGAGCTATTCTGGAGCCTACCAAGGGTCACCCTATTAGAACAAAAGACATTTCATCACCTAGGAAATTCCTAGGTATTTAGGAATTCTGTGTCAGGAACCTGGGTCAAAGGCCAAATGCTAGAACAAAAGATGCTCCAAGTACCAATATTGCTTAGGAAATTACAAGAGTTTTTGGAGCTCTGTGTCAGGAACCAGGGGCAGGAACTAGTATATATGTTTGCTATTATTTCACCCATTTAAACACCATTGTGCAGACATTAAAATATGTAATCATGATTCTGTTGGTATCACTGTCACCTAATTGGTAGCAGGACATTGTTAGATGAGAGTGGTTTTCTTCTACCTCTTCTTCTGGTAGTTGTATCCTTTTTCTTTTGTTTGGAGTGGGGTTGTTTTCCTCCCTCTTCTGCTCAACACAGTGAAGACTGGCCGGTCAGAACACTTTATCACTCTGGCTACATGTGATTGGTTAGTAGTAGACTATCATTACAATCCAGGTCAATCAAGACTTTTGCTGGGGTTCAAAGAAACGGGTGTTGCTTGGTCTTCAATCATATGCGATGAAGATGGCATCAACTGGGTTTTTTTTTTTTTTTTTTCTGGCCATATTTGCTACCATCTGGGAGCACCTTCCTGAAAGTGAAGCCGACTCATGGCAAATAAAAAATATGGATATATGAAACCATTTCTAATCCCTTACGTTTCCCAGCTATGTCCTAAATTCTCCCTTTAAGAGACAAGGTTAGTTGGGGCACCTGGGTGGCTCAGTGGGTTAAAGCCTCTGCCTTTGGCTCCAGTTGTGATCCCAGGGTCCTGAGATCAAGCCCACATCGGGCTCTCTGCTCAGCAGGGAGCCTGCTCCCCCCCCCCGCCCTCTGCCTGCCTCTCTGCCTACTTGTGATCTCTGTTTGTCAAATAAAAAATCCTAAAAAAAAAAAAAGACAAGGTTACTTAGGTTTCTATCACAGATATCCAAAAGAGTCCCAATTAATATAGAAGTAAGGTTTAGTCAATGGAAATGGAGATATTTAGCTTGTGTAAGAGACAACTGGGGTTATATAAGAACTCCCTTCCTGCACTTAAACAACTGTTGTGTGGTAATGGTCTTGTTCTGAATAGCTACATACCACATTTGGTTGTGATTTAGAGACAGGCAGATTTTGGCTCTGGACCATGTACATGTAAGTCACGACAACAACAACAACAACAAGAAGATAAAACCAATTTATTGTTCATGTATTATATTTTTGGTATTGTTCTAAACCTTTTCTCAAAAATTCCATGAGGAAGGCATTATTATATCCTTGTTGTATAGATGTAGAAGTTGAAGTCCTGAGAAGTAAAGTGCATTTTCCAAGTGTCACTCAGTTTTCAGCTAATAAACGGCAGAGCTATAACTCAAATATAAGTCCATCTGACTTCTGTATCTCTTAATCATTGTATTATAAGCATTTGCTAAAAGAAGGCCATTAGACGTTGTAAGTCAGAAGGCATACAATGGCACCTTTGTCGTGTGTAACAAACCTAGTCACACTGAAAAACAGAAGAGCTAGAATGACTACCATACATACTTATTGAAAACTGTATTTGGGAAGACAATATGAATAAAGTCTTGATATTTATCAGAACAGATCCTTCCTATTATTTATTTCTGGAATTATTTCAAAGGAACTCTTGTTATCTTCCTAAATGATTAGGTTTCAAAATGTTTAAGGACCAATATTTAAGCACTGATTTGATGTTCATCCCATTTTCTCATCAGCAGAACTAAGTATTTTTGAGTTTGTTGAAAGATACGCAAGTAATTTTAATTCAGTGGATCCATAGCGTAAGGCTAGCTTTGCCAAGTTTGGCTAAGTTTTGGCTCTAACTATCCTCTCTTGATATTGGCATTGCCCAGAGATTAGGGAAAGGGAAGCATCTTCCACTCATTGTTCCTACATATTTTCCATGGTTCTGAATGTGGTTTTACCTCACTGTTTTTTAGACACAGTTGTCTCATTAGAAGGTCCACGGCTGTGCTATCCTGGCTCATTATACCTATTTTTTTTCTCGTTTTTTATTTTTTAGCTTCTAGATGCCCTTGGTCAAAACTCCCACATGTACTTCCTTTCCTGTGGTTTTTGCGGGCAGCAGAATCAGTCTCAGAAGTTTCCAACTGGCTGAGAACAAAGAGAAAGTCACAGAAAATATGGATGGTGACAATAGCTGCTTTTTCTGGCACAGGCTTCTCAGGGGAATTAACTTCTTAGGACCCACAGATAGCAGAGAATCAAAAACTGGGAGGAAGATACAGAGTGACCAGTTAAAAACTCCTTCATTTTCTAGTCATGGAGAGACAGCCCAGTGAAATCAAATGATTTTTCCCAAGATGATTTAGCTTCTGGTGTGTTGCTGCCATTAAAACCCAGGAATCCTGACTCCTGGATCAGGGGTCTCACCAAAGCCCGTCGCTGGCCAAGCCCTTGTTATAAAGCCCTCAGAGTATCGCTGAGGAGGATGATGCCTCCATACCTGTGTTATGACTTGTTCCTTCATTAAGTAGCATTTGAGGAATCCTCATTTTTACTTTTTTCAGGTAAGCTAACACATCTAAGGATCTGATAAACACTATCGGTGATACCAAAGAACTTAATGGCAGAACTTATTCTGACAGCTTTGTCTTTGACTATTTTTTAAGAATTTTCTATCCTGGGCACCTGGGTGGCTCAGTCATTTAAGCGTCTGCCTTCAGCTGAGGTCATGATTTCAGGGTCCTGGGATTGAGCCCCACATTGGGCTCCCTGATCAGCAGGGGGTCTGCTTCTCCCTCTCTCTCTGTGCTCTCTCTCTCTCTCCCTCTCTCAAATAAATAAATAAGATCTTAAAAGATTTTTCCAACTTGTGGAGGTCTGGGCACGAAAAGAGGGGTCATCCTCATCAGAATTAAAGAACTGTCTTAGGGTATAGTCTTGCATAACTAAGTCCACAGCACCCATTGAGCTAAAGAAATAGGGTGACCCAGTGGCTTTTGGTTTGAGAGAAGCAGAATGAATATACGGTCATCAAATATCTCTATTTTATGGATTTATGTATTAGATCTTTATTATTAATATTTATTATTATATATTTTATGGGTTTCTTTGATCACTTTCCATTTGGCTGTGCTCCCCCACTTCTGTCACTACCTTGGAGACTAAGCTCCAGTAAACTTACCATTGATGATTCTACCATCAGATTTGGTTTATTAACTACAGTACTTCCTGGTCAAACTGTGCTCCTAAAATATACCAGTGAAAGACTATTTGAAAGCATGTTCAGCTTATACTTTGCCTTTTCATTACACTCCAGTGTGATGAAAGAGGTCCATAGTGGAAGTCGAGTAGATACCAATTTACTACTTGAATCTAGCAAGCATTTACATATGAACAAAAGCGATAAAAACAATAACGACAACAACCGTAGAATTGATACTTTGTGCTAGGATTCAGAGGCAGAATGATGAAGAAGACACAGTTTTTGCTAATTTGCAGTCTCCCTGAGGGTGCACCTGGGCCCTGTTTATCTTAGTGTTCCTCCTTGCACCTGGCCCAGGTCCTTTGTGCAGGAGCCTCGGGGTTTGGCCAAGCACAGAGGAGGTGGGAGGTTTTTCCCATACAACCTGGGTTTGAGTATGGACAGGAGGAAGGAGGTGGGCATGATGTGGTGGCTGGACAGAAGGCTTTGCTGAGTCAGAAAGTGGAACAGAGCTGGAGTCACCCATCTGTTGTCACTGGCAAGGCCAGGATGAGGCAGCACCCTAAGGGGATGTATGTGGGGATCCTGGTTCCCTGGGAAAGGAGAGTAGGGGATACCCAGACAGGGAATAGCTCCCTAGCTTCTCAGAGTAAGAAGAGTTAAGATGATGATAATGATGATGATGATGGCTTTTACTTAGGGAGCATCTCCTGTCTGCCAGACACTTTTCATACATTGTTTCTCTGAATCCATTTGACAGAGGCTACAGTTGTCTCTTGTCCTCATCAAGAAGTTAATTGACCTGCTCACGGTCACACGGCTGGTAAAGAGAAGAATTAGCTCTAATCTCAAATCCATCTAACTGTATGTACAAATTGTTTGCATACAGATAGATTATGTTCCCTCCTTGGTATTCTGCCTTGAGACACCTTCACAACTGGCTGCTCTTGGTCAAAGTCCATTCACAGTTAGGAGGACTGTCATAGGGGTGAGATCCTTGCTCTATTCCACATTGGAGGGAAACTATCATTGGCAAAATCTTAACTAGGAGATGATCACATGACAGCAGTGGCAGCCATCTGGTCATCACAGGTAAGGAGCTTTCTAAAGAGTCAAGGAGACGGTGTGGAGAAATCTTGAACTCGAACTCTGTCTGGTCTTCCTTCACTCCTCATGTATATTTCTTTGCTATGGTGGAAAGTTATTTCTGTGCTGATGAATGATCTTCTCTATTTCTCATCTCTACATTGAGATTGTAAATGATTTCCTGCTCAAAAATAGCTTCCCACTTCCTATAGAATGAAACTGACATCTCTTCAAACCCTTTCCCACTCTGGCTCCAGAGTGCCTTCCCCATCAGTCTCCCTTTGATCTCAGGTACTGGAACAAGTATCTTTCCCAGGAATAACTTGCCTCTTCTTTGCTTATGCTGTCCCCTTTGCCTGGGATGCCCTTCTGAAATCCAGTTTCCTCACTTCTGTTTGCAGTATCTGTAGTTGGAAGTGATCCTTTCATTTCAATCTAAATATTTTGTTTTATCTTCTTAAGCTTCTCAGATCAACCTTGGAATAATACAGTTAGAGCTAGGAATTTAGGGGGTTATTTTAGCAGCTGGCCCTGGAATAACTTTTCGGGAGAAAAAAACACCAATGCCCTGCTAAGGTACTTGTAGGAAAAGATGGGGCTGCCTTCAGCAGGAGCCCAGAGAATAAAGGTGATGGTTAATACTCCTATAGAGGAGACAATGAGATGAATGCCTTGTGCTTTGGAAAAGATGAATAGAAGGAGAGGGATGACAGAGAAGCGAGAGGGGTATGTGTGTGCAGGTAGTGAGAAGACAGCCAGCTAAGCACTGGGGCTGGGGTCCTCAGGGGTGAAGTGGCCCAAATTCCTGGATGCCTGGTTGGGTAAAAGGCAACTTGGGAAAAAAAAAAAGTAACTTGAGAATAGAGAAACCTAAATTCTAACCTGGACCTACAGCTTAGTGGAATGCACCACGAGATGCTCACCTTTGTAAACCTTCAGGAAATTCAACTACAACCAGAAGTTTTTTGGTGTGTGGTTGTGAGCATGTCTGTCTGTCTACTGCAGTGTGGGACCAAACTGAGCCAGCATGGGCAGCAGAGCCAGAGCTTGGATGTGACCACACACACAGGAACTGGCAGAAATCTTGGGACTGGTGTTGAGCCTTGGAGAGTGGCTCAAGCCAACCTCATTTAGGTTGCAGCAAATAGTTATTTATATACTTGTCTTATTTAATTCTTAAATAACATCCTCCTGGAAGGCAAAGCTCATAGACCTTTCGTTCATCTAAAATATCTTATGAAGCAATGTTAGGTATGATGACAAAATAATGAGAGCAATGGTACTGTGGCATCATTGTGGACACCTTGTAAACACAGGAGATGCCATCTACTGGGCACTCTTACTCAAGGAGAGAAAGAGTCAGGAACTCAACAGTGAAAAGACCTAGATTTGATTTTGGGTTTTCTATTTCCTAACTATGTCACTTGAGGCATTTTTTTCTATGAATCTCTGATTTCCTCCATCTGCAAAATGGAAAAACATTAGTTCTAATTCCAGCTTGATGTGAAAATCAGATTTAGTTGTTCCCTCCACAAGTATTTATGGAGTACTTTCTATGTGCTGTGGAACTGCAGGGCTGATGGCTAAGGAAACCAGAGCATCACCTGGTCCCAGCCCCAGCCCCAGCAGCTGTGTGTGAGTAAGCAGGACATGCAGCCACACTGGGGCACCTCATTGTTAATGGTAACCTGGCTGTCTATTGTTCCATCTTATTTGCATAGATGGCTCTAATGAGATTGAAATTGCATGAAGTGGAAACATTATGAGGAAAGGGTCAATCTGGCAACAGTTTTGTGCACAGTGCTTGTTTTCTGGAATGTACCAGTGTGATCCCTAAAGCATGAAAGTCAGTGCCTCATTTGCCTTATGAATCTGGGTATTAGACCTGCTTTCTCCTCTAGGGAAGTTAAAGTTTTACTCTTGGCCTTAGAGAGTCTATTGAGCTTCAGAAAGTCATTTGTATTTCAGAAGATCTTAAGCATCACCATAGTCATCAATTATACCCTGAGATCTAAATTATTGCTGTTCAAATATTAATTGGGAAAATTATAGTTGCTATGGGGGAAGAGATTGAGTGTGTGTATGTGTGTGTGTGTGTGTGTGTGTGTATGTGTGTGTGTGTGTATGCATGTGCACATGCATGTCTATGCATATGAGAACAGGAATATATTACTGTTTATTCATAGTGGCCATCACCCCTCTGACCCACTGTGGGAGACCAGTCAGTAGCCTTTTTAAGAGTAGGGTTAATTTGTAGAGGATCCTTATTCTCTCTTTTCCAGTGCCAAATGTGGTCATGAGTTTTTCAGAGTTTGAGATTTGAATTCAAACAAATGGGAGAGAGGGATTGTTCATCCACAAAAGATATTTCTTTATATAAAGAAAATCAAATTCGTGGAGAGGCAGTTATAATGGGAAAGTGACAGCTGCTGAAAATAAGTCTTAATGATTAACTATTTGGTGATGAAATTACACTTAATGATTTCTGTTTTCATATTCAGTTAGGAGATAAATTATTATGTATGATGCAAATCTGCTCTGTGGCCACTTAGTAAAGCAAAGGGAGTTTTCATTCCTTTTTTGCTACAGAACTTGCCATTTAGCACAATGACTCTGCAGTTTCTCTGTGGATAAAGACAGGTCTTTCTTAAGTGTACCAGTTATTTTAATGCAATCCTATTCATTCATTCATACAGTTGAGCTGACAGTTTGTGTTAACATATAAGGAAAATATGTCATATAAATGCTTATATATAGATAGGTTTAAAGAAGAGCAGAAACACACACGAACAAGATACTTAATAATTTAGGAGAGGTCTTCAGATAGGAACTTGATGACATGAGACATGATTTGCTCTTCTAGAAGCAGGAGAGGCATATAAGGACAGCGAAAGCTTTTTATACTTGAACTCTCAAGTGCTTAGCTCACCAAGCCCCACTCACCACCATGGCAGGGACCCACAAAAGTTCTACTGTTCCCTCACAGGTAGTTATAGGAAGAAGGGCATTAAAAATGAATCTGTTAGAAGAATTTGGGGTCACTGTTTCATGCTCAACCATGGATTTGTCTCCTGATTGTAGATCAAATTATCCCACAGTTTAGTGATTTAAGACAAATGTGGCACCTGGGTGGCCCAGTTAGCTGAGCAAGTGACTCTTCATGTCAGTTCATGTCAGTTCAGGTCATGATCTTAGGGTTGTGAGACCAACCCCTGCATCAGGCTCTGCACTCAGCAGGGAGTCTGTTGGAGATTCTCTCTCCCTCTGCCCCTCCCCACCCCCACTTGCCCGTGTGTGCTCTCTCTCTCTCAAATGAATAAAGAAATCTTAAACAAACACATGTTTATTCTCTCACAGTTTCTGTGGGTCAGTGCTCCAGCGACAGCCTAGCAAGGATCCTCTGACTCAGGCCTCTTGAGAGGCTGCAACCAAAGTGTTGGCTGGGGCTGTGATCACCTTGAGGCTCCAGTGGGAGTTGCTGGTGGCCTCAACTCCTCAACTCCTTCCTGGCTGTTTGCTAGAGAGTTCAGCTCTTGCTAAGTGGGCCTTTCCCTAGGGTAGCTCATAACATAGCATCTGGCTTCACTTAGAGAGTGAGCAAGGACGGGGGATAGGGGTGGAGTAAGTGTCCAAGACAGAGATCACAGTCTTTTGTAACCTAATTTTGGATGTGGGACCTCACCACTTTTGCTGTATTTCTTTCTTAGAAGTGAGTTGCTAGGTTCAGCACACACTCAAGAGGAGGTGATAATTACCCCAGGGCAGGAGTGCTAGGAGTTGGGGTTCTGTGAGGACCATCACAGAGGCTGCCTGCTACACCAATGAGTCCACCTTTTGCTTACTGGGATGAGATGGGGAGTCGGTCTCTCCCAAATCACATGGAAGGAGAGCTCAGGGAGGGAATAGCACCCAGATGGTTTCCAGTTTTGTGGGCTCCTCATTGTATTGGGTTCTGGAACGTTCCACATGAAGCAAACATGGGATTCATATCTAGCTACTGCAAGTTTTGTCTCCAGCCCTTGGCTCTTGTTCCAATTCTGAAGGCCATGTCCTTGGGGGTGAAGGGCAGCTGACATAGCAGGTGGTCAGGCACGGATGTGTTGCATTGTCGCCGGAAGCTGGTGGGAAAACAGCCACACAACTTTTCAAAGTCTCCTAACACAGGCTCAAAACACTGAAGGGCTTTCTTGGCTCCCAGAAGTCAGAAGCACTAAATTGCACATAACTTTTCTTATAGTTGATCATTGCAGACAAAAAGTATTTCTTTTAGAACTGACTAATCCTTATGGAGATTGGACCCTTGGATTTACTTAATGGCAAAATTTTAGGGCAGCAGAGCAAAGAGGTTGAAAATGGTTTCCTGGGTCAGAGTTGAATGTGAGTGCTGGCCCATTATAACTGGGTAAATAACAAGTCAACTGATCTCCCCAAGTCACCTGTAAAATGGGGACTGGCTTTAGCACTGCCCTCCTGGGGTTGATGTGAGCTCTGTCCTTGGTGATAATCTACAGAAATGGTTAGCCCTTATTGCTGTGATTCAAATGCTGATGATGTCTGTGAAAAATGGACATTCCATACCTCATGATTTGGTAGAGGGACTGGGATTTTTATCCTAATCCCCAGAAATAAAAATACCAGGAAGACTTCTGCCTGTTCCCTGTCCCTACACTTCCTCCCTTCTAGAAGAAAAGGAATGGCTGCTTCTCTGACTAGAGATGGGGATGGGGTGGGGGCGGGGAGAGGAAAGCGAGCATGCTCAGCTTCCTCTGCAGACCGAGTATTTATTTTTTTCCACTTGCTTGTTACTCTACTGAAAGCTCATTTAGGCAGATTCTGTCCTATTAGTGGGGAGCTGTACTGTTCTGGGGTGGTCAGTTCTTCACAGAGGGGGATTTTCAGGAAGCCCATTGTCCCATTCTTCCATCCAGCTGTTATCAGTAATAAACCTGCTAGTTTGATCTTTATCTGTCTGCATTTTTAAACTGATTTCACCCAGATAGAAGTAGTGTCACTTCTCAAGTCCTCTCACCCTCCCACCCCCGACAATTACCATAATTATTGTTCAGTCAGCTGGAAGAACCAGCCCAGGTATTTGTGAAGGTAAAAATGAAGGTGACAAAGTCCATTTATTTGGAACAAACTCCATCTTTTTTCTGTTCCTCAGGAGACCTCTTGCCCCTTTGTGGGGGCGAATGGGGCCAGATTTGGGAATTAAATGATCCGTGGTGCTCTTCTCCGGTTCTGTTTGGAGTGTATGGAGCGGGTCTGACTCCTGAAGGCAGATGGTGTTACTGCAAGCCCTGGGGACTTCCCACACAGCCTTCCCCTCCTCCCAGGCCTGAGGGGGAGCAGCCCCCCTGATTGCTGTGGACTTGAACTCCAGGAGGAGTCTCTGCCAGGCAGGTGGCCAAAAGGGATTTTAGTACCTGGTCATTACATCTTCTAGCTCCCGGTTCTCAAATAAAAGTCCTTTTCCTATTGAATCATCTCATCATCTGCGAACAAGCTGTCATTTCATTCCTGCTTTGTGGAAAAACATTTTCTAAAATTAGCCATTTGAGTTTGTCATAATTATAATCACAGCATCACTAAAAAGCCACACCTGACAGGGGCAGAGGATACCGCAGAGAGCTTTTGCTGATGGCTCGAAAATACCACCACCACCACCCCATCCCCCCCACCCCCCGAAAAAGAAGAAAGCAAAAACAGGAAAGGAAAATAAAGTCCGTGAAATTCATTGCTAAGAATTTAAGATTATCATTGGGTGGCTTCCCTAGGTCTTTGGTAAAACCACGTGGAAATGTATTTTCGCCTGCTAAAGACCCACTAGCTTCAGAGGGACTTTATGAGGAAAGAATGAGGTAAAATAGGTGGGACATTTAGTATCAAGCACGTCTAGCGAGCTCTCAGTGGATGGTCATTCAGAGTAAAAGTCATGATAACGGCCATCCTCATGCCGTGGACAGGACCTTCATTTACAAATGTGCCAAGGGAAGCAGCCTCCTGAGGGCCGTGGGGAATGTTCCCAAACGTCAGTGGGGAAAGGCAGAACGTCTTTCGAGGACGTCCTGCCCTGAAAGAGTCCTCGGCCTCACATACAGCCACACACCCGAGCCACCTGGAGCTGGTGTAAGCTTAGTCTGGGTTTCCTAAAGCAGTGTTTCAGGGAACGGCGTTTTAGGTGATGACAGTAGATGGCTTGAAAAAACAGAGTTCCATGGTCAGGTTTGTGGAAATCTGCATCTTAACTGCTCCCTCTCGTTGGAGATTTACCACACACATTCGATTTTATAGCCTTTAAGAAGTCTCAGGAGAAAGGAAGTGGATTCCCTTTGCTTAATACCATTTTCTGGACAGATCCTCCATTCTCCACACTCTTGCTAGAGGGACCGCTTCAAAAGACAAATGTACCACAACGTCCCTGTTCAGAGACCTTCGGTGACTCCCCCTTGCTCTCAGGATGTGAAATCTCTTCAACATGGTGCACGAGGCTTGGCACTGGTGGCCTGGCCCCTGGTTCTCTAGCTCTCACCTCACTCCACACTGACCGTTGCTCTCTGGGCTGCTGCTCCTTGGCCACCTGAACTTGATGTGGTCCTTCTTGCTGCAGGACTTTTGGCCAAGCTTCCCTCGGTCCTCTTCCACATTCACCTGTTACCCTTCCTCCTGCTGTTTTGTCACTTTCTTAGGCTTCCAGCCACCAGTGTGCTGATCCTTCATGACACTCATGGCAGGTGTGTTCACCACTGGGTTATTTGCTTATGGCCCCATCTCCCAATACTGGAAGACCCATGAGGGGACCCTTCTTCCAAAATCTGAGTACTCTTGGGGAATCATATGGGCTGCCTGGAAGGCCTACATATCAGATGGGGTAGACCAGTGAAACATCTCTGTTGTTTTTGCTTTATTTACTATTATGAAGACTCAATGTTTTATCTCGGAAAACACTGAAGTTCAGAGTAGAATGTGGGGAGGGCCCTATAGGAAAAGCAGGGCTCTGCACGTACTTAGGAAAGATATAATTGGAGACAATCACAACTGTCCACATTTATCAGGTACTCTCTATGGGTCAGTCATTGCCCTAAGCACCTTTCAGTCTAATCCCCAAAACAACTCTATGAGCTTTTAGATATAAGGAGAACAAGACAGAAGTAAGCTGTCTGATGCCATACTTCTTGTAAGTGAACGAGTAGTCATTTTAATCTAGGCAGCTTGATTCCAGAGCCTGCCATGTTGATGGTAGGGATGGCTTCCCAGAAGGAGTTATCTTTACGGGTGGACCTTGAAAATTAGATAAGATTTGGATATTGGGAGAGGGGTGGGAAGTGGGAGGGGAGAATATCAAAGGTAAAGGCAAAGGCCAAAAACTGGGGAGAGGAGAGCATAGTCTCCTGAGTTTGGTGGGGATGGCAGGAAGGAAGAAGTGTAGTAAGAAACTATAGGATGGAGGGATGGAAGGATGGAGGACTGGGGACAGCCCCCCCTTTTAAAGATTTACCTATTTATTTTAGAGAGAGAGCATGTATGCACGAGTGGGGGGAGGGGCGGAGAGAGAGGAAGAGGGACAATCCTCAAGCAGACTCCCTGCTGAGAGCAGAGCCCAACGTGGGGCTAGATCCCAGGACCCTGACATCATGACCTGAGCTGAAATCAAGAGTTGGACACTTCACTGACTGAGCCACCCAGGCTCCCCTGCAGCCAGAGCTTTGAACTTTATGTTCTTGAATGCTGTGTGAAGAAGCACCAAATCTATTTGATAAGCACCGGTGAGTTAGTGCAGGATTTCATCCAGGCTGTGCGATATCCGAGTTCAACCTTAGGAAGGTCAGTCTGTCCAAAGGGTGCAGGATCAGCATGACCGTTTGTCCAGGGTAGACCTGGTTCTACCTGTTGTCCTGGCGTGATCATGGATAAGGCCCTCTTCACTCAGAAGTATCCTGGTTTGGATGATAAATGGAATGCTCATCCCACACAGGCAGGGTTGGCAGTGGGGAAAGGTGCACACTAGGAAGGAGGTTGTTCAGTACCCCACGGAAGGGTAGAGAGTTCTGGGACTGTAGGAAGGCTCATGGAGAGAGAGAGAAGAAGGTGGATTCAGGGGTGAGGATATTCCACAATTAAAGGAAATTTCGGGGCAGGAGAGACTGAGGAATCATAGGTGGCTAGAGCGTTCATGTGAGGGAGGAGCACAGGTATGGAGCAGGTTTGGATAGATGGGTGGAGAATGGTTCTCTGGGACTCTGGGCTCTGCACGCCATTCGCTCACAGGGAATCAGGTGGAGATGTTGACCAGAGAGCCTAACCAGTGGACCTGGCTGTGGGACAGTCTTGGGCCTGAGCACTCAGGTTTAGGGGTCCCATTCACAGGGCGAGTTAAAGCCTGGAGACTGGTTGAGATTAAGGTCTACCTTGTTTATTTACTTGTGTGTTTAGTTATTTACTCCTATGACTTAGAAGAGTGGGCTTAGGGTAGCTTCAAACAGTAGGCAGCAAGTCCCCAACCATCAGACTGGAGGGAAGGGATGGCTGACAAAGTGGGAAAGAAGTGGGAAAAAGAAGATCTGCTGAGGTTGTAAGTAAGGTAGAAAACAGGAAAGCCAAGGATAGAATGGAAGAAGCTCTTCAAGTCGGGGTTCGGGTTGGGTGGAGGGCGGAAGAGGACCAACTTCTTCTTCTTTTTTTTTTTTTTTAAAGATTTTATTTATTTATTTGACAGACAGAGATCACAAGTAGGCAGAGGCAGGCAGAGAGAGGAGGAAGCAGGCTCCCCGATAAGCAGAGAGCCCGATGTGGGGCTCGATCCCAGGACCCTGGGATCATGACCTGAGCCCAAGGCAGAGGTTTTAACTCACTGAGCCACCCAGGCGCCCTAGGACCAAACTTCTTGAAAGCTCCTGTTACCACCCCTCCCATGGGCAGTTTTTCTCCCTAGCTCTGGAACTGTTCCCAGTTTCTCTCTCAAGTTCCCCTAACGCAGGCTCCAGGGATGCTTGCTGGAAGCCCACTTTCCTACTCAGGATCCAGAGGTTTTCTCTCTACTCTGTGATTCTGGTCACAGTGTCCAGGAGAAGCCATTGAGAATGGGGATGGCAACTCCCTGAGGGAAAATAGGAGTCTGGGTACTTGGAGAGAATTATTTTCCATCTTTTGTTTCTTATTTTGTGTCTGGCTCAGGGCACTGCTTTCTCCTTTAATGCCTGGCAGTCACTTCCAATAGTTCAGCTAAAAGCCACATCCCTAAACAGCAAGATGGTTTTCTAACAGAGCTGCCAATATGAAAACTTGTCCTGCTCTTCTTCTCCCGGTCTCCCCTTCCCCACCGTCTTGAGTTAGACCTCATACATCTGCACGCCTCACTGCCTCCACAGTTTCCAGCATCTCCCCAAAGAAGAAGAAATGTGTGGCATACCGAGAAGGTTATCATCATCTTCATGATTATGTGGTTGAGGTTTTCTGGCTAAATGTCTTCAGGTTCTGTTTGTGGCCTGGCCAAGGCTTATGGCACCACAGTGCCCTTTGCAAGACTGATGTTGCAAGTTCTCCTAAAATCTCCCTGGGGTTTTTAGCTTTGCAAAAGAGGTTAGGTCCAGTGGAGAACTGCCATAGGGATGGGAATGGAGTGCTAGGCCAAGCGCCAAGAGCTGGAGACTAGAGTCTCTGATTTCTATCCAAGGAATGGGGCTCAGAATCACCCCACAGTGGTAGAAGTTCCATTGAAAAGAACCATCAGAAGGAACATGCCAGTTGAGCCAAAGGTCAAAGCTCATTTTGATATAAAAAACCCCACTCTTCCAGGAATTGTTTGTCTTCTGGAGTTAAAAAAAAAAATCCCTATGTGTTAAGAGGACATCTTTTTCCTGCCCTCTATTTTCCGTTTCCAAATTTTTATTTGGACTACTTGTTTCTGACTTACATTCAGATCATGTTGACAAAACCAGAAGGCAACGGAGCCTTCTGAGCTCCAGCTAGCTGTGAAATCTCTTCCAAGTTCAACAGTTCTTAACATTGACCAAGGGAATCCATGGATCAGTATCCTCCAGTTCAGTGATCAGTGGAAGAAGAAGGGAAGGCCTTTACCTCCTTCTATCACCATAGTTCAAGTGATAGTGGGGAAAGCACAGACACTAAGCTGAGCCAAGTTAAGTTAATTTGGTAGATTCAGGGGGCAGGAACATGTGATTTCCTTTGCAACCACATCTTCCTTGAACTCACTCTCATCCATCAGCTGCTGTCAACTGCATGCTGGCTGGGAGTTAATTTCAGCCTTGCTGTTACTTTCTAAAAGCTATCAATTCTTCTGACACTTAGTAATTGCATGATGGTGTGGCATCCAAGGTCAAGGCTCATCAATATCCTAAAATATCCCACCAGGGGGTCATTAATAATAATGAAAATAATAATAGAAAGATACTAAAATATTCACTTGCCTTTAGTCTGGTTTCTTTTAGAGTCTTTAAATATCGTTCATAATTGAAGACCCATTAACTTATGTTAAGCCCAACATAAGTTGGGAGCCAACTTATTATATTTGCCAGAGACCAGGCTTTGCTGTCCAGGGATGGGATTCTAATGATGGCACAACTTTAGGTAAATTCCTTCACTACCACGTGCTTGAGTTTCCTCATCAATGTAAGGAGACATATACCCACTACACAGGTATTAGAGATAAACAGGAGTTCAGCAAGAACAACAAATTACATATAAACACATTGGATTATTGCTGTCTTTTCTTGTCTTATTTTGATGAGTTTTTTTAATTTAAAAATTCATTCCAATATCAAACACAGGCAGAGGCATGATCCTATAGTGGTGGAGGAAGTATGCAGATAATGCATGTCTCTTAGCCTTGAGAGTGGGGCCAGTGTTGATAGTCACTGATGAGTGATGGAAAACCAGCACCCAAAGGGACGGTCTTTGGATTGAAGGTTAACTACCATCCATCTCCAGCTCTCGCCTTACATTCCTTTTGTGACAATGCTTTTTTCTTTTTTTAATGATTTTTATTTATTTATTTGGCAGAGAGAGAGAGAGAGAGAGAGAGAGATCACAAGTAGGCAGAGCAGCAGGCAGAGGAGGAAGCAGACTCCCCACTGAGCAGAGAGCCCAATGCGGGGTTTGATCCCAGGACCCTGATATCATGACCTGAGCTGAAGGCAGAGGCTTAATCCACTGAGCCACCCAGGCGCCCCTTGTGATGATACTTAGAACATCATCACAATAATTATGTCAACATATTTGCTTAAAAATTTTTGCAAAGGCATCAGTTTGGAGAATGTGTTCAAGTGAAACACAACCTTTTGGTCCAGACCAGCCCTTTCCTCTAGCCTTGTCACTACCATCATGTCCCTGCCTCTGTATCATACATAAACAGAGGGTCAGCCTGGGAATGGAGGACAATGAAAAGGTGGCCACCCTCACCCAACTAGGAGGACCACGGTACAAAATGACATGTAACCACAGAGAGCAAAATTGACCAGTCTAAGAGTTTCTGGCTAGCAGATGGTCTCACAGTTTGTCTATTTTGTGGGGAGAAAAGATAGAGATCTAGGGATGGAAGAGAGATGGTAGAGGATTGAACATATGACTTTAACAGGAAAAACAAGAGCCTGGACATGCAGGTGAAGTCCTCCTCTCTGAGAGGGGACTGAACAAGAGAGAGAGGGGGTGGCAATGGTCTGAGAGGCTTGTAGAAAGGTGAGATGGAAAATTGTGTCTCTAAGGTGATTATTATCCCTTGATTGTTATTTTGGCCATGTCTGATGAGTTGTTATAGAGCAATAAAATTCTTCAGAATCACATGCTTGATCATTGAAATCCCAAGTAAATAGCATTATTCAAGACCCACAAATCTAGGTGTCCTGCCACTACGTGTTTCAGTCCATCGGCACATTTGTAAGTGCCTGATTTTATAGACACAAAAGAGGTTTTGCAAATGCCAATTGTCCCAACAATGGTGTCTCCCAGCTAGGATTGAGACAAAGCTTACAATCTGGTGTTACAAATCTGTGTTGATTCCATTTCCCATATGCCCTGTTCATGTTCTTTATTGAAAAGCAAATGAACAAGCCTTTGTTTTTTTGCAGCTATAAAGGTGACAACTATTAAAAAAAATTATTAAAATCCCTTAATTTGGGGCGCCTGGGTGGCTCAGTGGGTTAAAGCCTCTGCCTTCGGCTCGGGTCATGATCCCAGGGTCCTGGGATGGAGCCCCACATCGGGCTCTCTGCTCAGCAGGGAGCCTATTTCCTCCTCTCTCTCTGCCTGCCTCTCTGCCTACTTGTGATCTCTGTCTGTCAAATGAATAAATAAAATATTAAAAAAATCCCTTAATTTATGTGAGGATATAATGAAAGCAAATTTAGATGGAAGGGGAGGGAATTGAATGTTATGCTATGTAGATACTACACTCTTATTAATAAAATGATAGTGATTACTGACATTCTGGGAGTCGTCAAATGTATTTATCTCTTAGATTATTCTTGTGAAAGTTTCATGAGTTCTTTTGTTGATTTTTCCCTCCTCACAGAGCTGGATGATTAAAACTTAGTGTGCTAATTTTTAGGCCTCCCTGAGCTATGTTTCGTTTTATTCTCACCCCATTTTCATGTGTCATATGAATACGCTTTATACAAAATATACACATTAGTCACCATGACAAGCCAACCATTATGAATCTCCCACATTTGAAGAGAAAACTGACATGATGGCCCCAAACTAGCAATCTCTGTAGACACAGGAGGAATATGGCTGTTACTCGTGGGACACGAGGAGTAACAGTCACTGTTGAAGGAACACATGTGTGCTGGCCAGCTCTCTGATGGGCACCTTTCACACCTTGCTTTGAGTTCTCATTACAGTTTGGCAAGGTAAGTATTATTCCCCTCTGCTTCCCATTTTACAGTTAGGGAAACCGAGGCCCAGAGAGACTGTAAAGTCATTGTTGCAAGGGCACCCAGTTACTATGTGGCCAGTGCAACAATGGTTGAATCCATCACCCGTTCTTTTTACCAGATACACCTGCCTCTCAGGAGAGGGGATACTGAGAATACGGATGCTCTTAACAACTCCCTTCATTCAAGAGACGACAGACGCAGGCCTGTAGGATAAGCCTTGTGATTCTTATGTGATAGAAATCTTGAACTGGTATTCCTTAAAAGAAAAGAAACTCATGTTTGGAAGAAAAGAAGTGAAATCCTAAAATGATCTTCTGGGGATATTTATCTTGTAAACTGAGTAAGTGCACCACGCTGAGAGGTATGGCCTGTGTAATTCTGAGACTTACCAAAGATTCAAGTAGCAGACATTAAGTTGCTCCAACAGCACACTCTCAACTTTTCTCCAAGCTTTCTAATGTTATAGGTAGTACGAGAACAATGACATCAAGAGAAGAATCCACTCTGCTTTCCTCGTTCCTATTTTATAAAACACTTTTGCATGGGGCGCTTGGGTGGCTCAGTGGGTTAAAGCCTCTGCCTTCGGCTCAGGTCATGATCCCAGGGTCCTGGGATCGAGCCCCACATCAGGCTCTCTGCTTGGCAGGGAGTCTGCTTCCCCCTCTCTCTCTGCCTACCTGTGATCTCCGTCTGTCAAATAAACAAAATCTTTAAAACAAACAAACAAAAAAACCACTTTTGCATGAATTAGCTCACTTTATCCTCAAATACGCACTCAGAGCAAGGATCTAGTAATGACAAACTTCAATGATTTGTCATTTCGAGGTGTGGTGACTTGCTCTGAGTCCCACGGATAGCAGGTAGTGGAGGCAAGACCATCCATCCATGTCTTGGGAGGGCAGATTCAGTGCTTTCTTGGGACCTCCGTGCCTTCCACCACTGCTCTGCAGCTCCCCGGGGGCAACTGTCCTTGATCTGTGCCTATGGCAGGAAAGTCTTTCCTACTCCCCTTCATCTTCTGTGAAGGAAGCACAGTAGTAGCCACAACAAGGGAATGGGGAGCTCTCCAAGATGGGGATTGTGATACATTTCCAACATTTGGAATTCATAATCAAGTGAAATCAATTAATGGAGTAAGTATGCTGTTTTTACTAAAAGTATATAAAATATATTCAGAACAAATGAGACATAGTTACTTTTTCCTGAATAATTTTTAAAAATTATTTATTTATTTTAGAGAGAGAGAGATCCTGCACTTGAAAGGAGGGGAGGGGCAGCAGGAGAGGGAGAGAGAGGATCTCAAGCAGACTCCTTGCTGAGTGTGGACCCTGACCTGGGTCTCCACTCAGGACCCTGAGATCATGACCTGAACTGAAACTGAGAGTCAGACTCTCAACCAACTGAGCCACCCCGGTGTCCCTTTCTAAGTAATCTTAAAGAAGTATTCTAGTTTCTAATTTTCTTCCCTCAGCTGAGTTTTGTCACATTTAGTTGGCTCTGGGGAAACATCAGGCATTTTATATCCTTTTTCAAAATGACTTCAAGGATTAGGGTATCTTTGGACACTGTTCTCAATTTTAGTTTCCAATATTTGTGGTAAATATTAAGAAAAAAATGGCTCTTTTTCTTTAAAACTTTTGTTATGAGTTTCTTAAAACATACTAGCCTGTTCTTGTGCATTACTCCAGGTAATGTCATTTAGAAATTCACATTGAAATGTTTAGTCTTGTGATTTGTTTCCTCTCAAACATTTACAACCTAAAACTACTGCAGGTAATGGGCAGCATCATTTTCCGGATTCTCTTAATTTTTAGTCTGGATTTCCAATGCAAAAAGGAAACAATTTTTTTTTTTAAGTACAGCATTCTGTATGTGTGCATGTGTGTGCATGCATTTGTGTTCGGCTCTCCAAACTTAGACTATTTAGCAAGATCGAAGCTGTTGACTTTGATTTCTGACCTTGGTTCTCATTTGGAAACACCATATGTACTATTTAGCAATCAAACTTTACATGATGTAATTCCTGCTATTTTAATTTGTCTTGTGTTTTATAATTGCTTTGAAAATCCCCGATACACAAATCTCTTCCCAGAGAATTTTCTTTGGTAATTTTCTTCTTATAGCTTAAATGTGTAGAAATACAGCTCACACGAATTATAGTTCTTTTTGAAGCAACAACTAGATGGGGTCCTCCACCCGCATCTCCATCTGGAAACTTCAGATATTTTCCAGCTCATCTGTGTCTCATCGGCCTCACCCAGGCAGTAGCTGAATCTCGCAAATTCTGAGAAATTACTCTCGTTTCTTTCCTGACAGACAAAGACTTAGCTCAGGCTTCACCTTCCCTTGCCTGCATTGTTTCTATCACTTTCTCTCTGGACTTCAGGTGTCTAGTGTCCCCTCCCTCCAAATCACCTGTTATACTCTTTCCAATTACTTACCCTTAGATATAAAACAAGAACAGCCACAAAACCCAAAGCGGACAAATAGCCCCACATTTGGTTACTTCCTGAATCCAAAGTCTCCATTACCTATATGGTAAGGGCGGCAGATAAACAAAGCTGGATACTAGGCAAAGTGGTGAGGACAGATTTTAGTCGGTCTAAATTATGACCCCAGGGAAAAGAGTTCATGGTGAACTGAACTCAATTTTGATTGGAACAGAGGTGACTGGGTGTTTTAAGGGGTGGAGTAGGGAAGAGGGAGGGAATGGTGGGGCTCAGTAGAGTCAGGGAAGTGAAACATTATAGAAAGTGGGAAGGGGGTTGATCTGTTTAAAACCCATCTGATTTCCTTAATTGGAACTTATTGGAGTTGGGCCCCTCCGCTCCTATGGAGGCTGAAAGGCTTCAAGTGTTGGCTGAGGAAAAAAAGTGTTGGCTGAGTTTCCTCAGGCAGGCACTTTAGGAGGGAATAGGTCATCCTAGGGTGCAGCCTTGAGCTGTTAAGAGATTATGTTAGTGTTTCTTCAAGTTTTCATAGGCCGAATGGAGGCCTAGCAGGGAAGAGGCCTCTCTGAGAAGCCTGGCCAGAGTTTGGTCAAAGAGACAGTCTATGTGAAAAGAAATTCACAGTCTTGAGCTTGGTAGATAAGACCTAGTATACTTAGACGTTCTTATATCTTTGTTGTTGCTTACTAACCCAGTGGCCTTTGTGTTCCAAACACTAATTTTCTCCTTCAAATGCATGTAGTCTTTCAGATCCGTACTTTTTGTCTGTACTGACTCTTCTCCCTCAACACCCTTCCTTCTGTAGAGGAAAGTGAAGTCACCCTTCTGAGAAGTTCTTCCAACTCTGGGCCATGCATGCACCATCCTCTGGATTCTTAGGGCACAACCCAATCCACCTCATCTTATTTTCTTTATGTTTGCGTGTATGTCCTTCTGCCTACAAAACTGAACGTGAAGAGGGAGGGACCATGTTATTTCAGCTTTTCCTAAGGGAGTGTTTAGCATACCACTGCCACAATTTCTGTCATCTGAGTCTCCACTGGAAACCATGATGTTCCAACTAATGGTTGGAACTGAATGTCATGATATGCAGGAGAAGTCGGTATCTATGTCATGCCTGCTAGCTAGATTTATAAACAAAGTGATGCCTGAGCATCCTGCAGGGGACGAGCAAAACAAAACAAAAGAACAAAAAACAACAGACAGAATAAGGCAGAGTTGGGATGGAACCCGATAGAAACAAGATAGGAAAAGAGAGTGTGAGAGAGACTTCTCATCATGGTGGAGACGTGGATCCAGTTGTGCCTAATGCAGCCCTTCTGCCTTCCCAGGCCTAAAGTCCAGTTGTGCAGAAATTGCAATGTGTTCACCAAAACCCATTCTTCTTCCCCTAGTTCACACAGCTAGACTGTGGTTCCCAGCCCTCTTTGCAGTTGGGTATGGCCTGGAGTTCTCACCAACTGTGGCTGAAACGCTTATAACCTATTTCCAGGCTCAGCCCATAAACATGTCCCATGAGGGATCTTTCATTTCATGTCCCTATTCATTGGGTAGGAGGCTGCAGATTTGGGGAAGGGTGGGTCCTGTGGCCATCTATCTGACTAGGATACCACCATTGAATGGTGGCATGAGTGAAAAATCAATGTTCATTATATGAAGACACTGACATTTGGGGGCTTCACCTTTTTAGGCAGCTAGTGATTAATACCTTAACTAACCTATCAAGTAATTAACCTTTCATTGCTTAAGCTAATTTAGGTTGCATTTTTTTTTCACTTGTAACCACAAGAGCCCTGCTTGCCACTCTTGGCCCCTTCAATGTCATAAAATGAGGGAGTAACAGCATTGCATTCAGAAAATGCCAGACCTAAAACCAGAAGACCCAAATTCCTTGTCCTTGCCCTGTTAACTTCGTAATGTTCATTCAGTGTGTTTTGAGTGTACAGTTGTAAGTTGATTTACTCTCTTGGGTCTGACTTTCACCATGGCTTTGCAGCGAATCTAATCTCCATGTCCATTACTGGATTCCTTCTGCTTCTATAGTGGCCTCATGAACTGTAGCACTTTTCTGAGCAGATCAAGATTGTGGTTGGATATTTTTTTTAAGATTTTATTTATTTGAGAGAAAGAGAGAGACAGAGAGAGCATAAGCAGGGGTAGCAGCAGAGGAAGAAGCAGACTCCCTGCTGAATGGAACCCAAGGTGGGGCTCGATCCCAGGATGCACTGAGATCATGACCTGAGCCAAAGGCAGACGCCCAACCAACTGAGCCACCCAGGTGCTCCTGGGCCAGTAGCTTGGTCTATTCTATTCAGTAATTGCTTTCTTTCTGGGTACTTGGAAAAATCCCAGAAATAATCTTAGGAACCTCTTCCCAGGTGAAATATTTTTAAAAACTATTTTGGAAATGTTCGAACATATGCAAAGGCTGAGAGGATAGTATAACAAACTGCCATGAGGTTATTATCAACCTTCAAACATTATCATTATAATCTTTGCCCATTTTATTTTGTCTATTCCCTGTCCTCCCTCTCTTTGTGCTGCTGGAACATGTTAAAGCAAATTCCAAGCATAATGCTGTTTTACCCCTAAATATATCTATGCATATATATGTGTATATGTGTATATATTTATATCCCTAAAAGATAAAGATTTTTTTTAACCTAAGCACAACACCATTTTCACATCTTGCAAGGTTGGCAGTAATTTCTCAATACTCATTCCATTTTAATTTTCCCCATTTATCTTAGTAATATTCTTTTACAGTCGATTTTAATCAGTATCTGAAAAAGAAAAGATCCACACATTACATTTTGTTGTGTGTGCCTTTGCGATATCTCTAATCTAGAAGGAATTATAATTGTTTTAGCCATGAAATCACTACAAAACTCAGTGGCTTAAATAAAACACTATTTTATTTAGCATGAGATTTTGTCGTTTGGCAACTCAGGCTGGGCTCAGTTGTGACTGGGTATGGAGTGAGCAGAAGTCTGGCTGGGGTGAGGGAAGAGGGTGCACCTGGGATTGGTCTTCCGTCATGCAGTCTCCTAGTCCAAGCCTAACCTGGGTTTGTTCATATAGCATCAGGTCCCTTAAGTGGGAACTCCTGCAAGGCTTCTTCTTCCGGTCTTGCACCGCACATGCCCTCACTGGCCAAGGAAGTTAGGAGGCCCACTCACGTTCAAGAGCGAGAGGTAAACCTCACCTGTTGATGGAAGGAGTTACAAAGTCATATTTCAAAGGACATGGCTATCCAGGGAGAGGAATACTTTGTGGTCAGTTAGCAATCTACTTAGAGTCACCTTCCATTAGTTCTCAGGCAAATATGTTTGACCTTTCATTACCTCTCCTATCTGCCAAAGTATCTATATTTCCCAACATTTATATTTTCGGTTTAAACTAACTATTCTTAAATTAGTAGTAATTGATCACTTACAAAGTTTTAAGATCCAGTGGATCAAGAGCCATCAGATCTTTTTGTTCCTGTATAAAATTTTATCTTAAGTTCCCTTCAGCTAGCAAATTCAACTTATGAATGTGTTTATTTCAACCCCTCCTTTACAGTGCCTGAAATAAACTCCTTGATATATAGAATGAAAGCATAATAGAAGGTTTTGAATTTTAAATTTAGCATATGAGTAGTGGATTTTTTTCTCCCTCCTTCCAGACAGTTACCAAATGCATGGGAACCATCAGGAAGGGAATTCTAATTCTCTGGTCCAAGGCGATAATTCAATAGGAGACCAAGAAAGCTATTTGTTGAAGCTATCTATAAGCCAACGACCCAATTTCATGTGGTGGGAACATTTCTGTCAAATGCCTTGTAATAAAGAAAAATGATCAACTGTTAAAGACCTTTCCAGGTCAGCTTAATTTGGTAGCAAAGGGAGGTGATGAGAAGGTTGATAAAACAACTATAAATCTTTATGAATATACAGCTTTAATTGCCTGGCTTTCAACTTAGAGGCTTTACTTGTAATGTGCTGGAGCCAGCTTGTGAGAGCCAGTGGTGCTCATGTCTTTCTAATTCCATGTTCAGGAATCTCACAGGGGTTGCTTGAAATTGGCCAGAGTGGGAGGATTTACACCATGGTAATTGGCAAATGCTACAGATCCCTGCGACTTTTCTGACAGTGGTTAAACATTTACAACATCTCATGTAATAAATGACAGGTACCCCTGTCTTGTGATGGAGGACAGCCATAACAGAGCAGGGGAGGGTTTCCCTTGGTATCTTTTCCATCAACCTGTGTCCCCAGGTTGCCAGCAGGCCAGTTAGATATGAGCAAAGGAAGAGTTCCTTTGGGAAATGAAAAGAAGCTGGCTGGATAAGAAAAATGACACAAGAAGTATGGCTGGTCCTTTGGTTACCCTTGTGACCTGGACCTTCATCAGACTCAAGATAGGCAAGCTCCTTAACTCATTTCAAAGTGTTTAATATCATCTGAGCCTGTTAGGAAGGAAGGCAGACATTGAAGCACTCTTTCTATAGTAGAGAAATCTGCCATTTAGCTCCACATGAGTCCCTTATCTACCAAACCATTTCCCATCTGCAAGACAGAGCCGGGACACCTATTCCTCCTACTGTGCAAGTAGTTACAGTTAAGGTCATGTTGCTTCTTGCTGTAACATAGAAAGTGGAACAGAATGAGATTATTGAGAAGGGTCAAGCTCTCTGGGGAGAAGAATTGGAAGTCATCAGAGATGATCTTGCTACTGAAAGTGTAGTTCATGGGCCAGCAACACTGGCATTGCCTGGGAGCTTGTCAGAGTCAGAAAGACAAAAATTTCAGGTTCCACTCAGACCTACTGCACCAGAATCTGCATTTTAACAAGATCCCATGTGACTTTTATGCACATTTTAAGTCTGGGAGTGATCTCTGTGGTGGTTTATTCATGAGAGCAGAGAAATATTCAGATATGGTAGAGTATGCATTTAAATCTTATTTCTAGCTCTTTTTCTTCTGAGTCTTTGTTTCTCCTCTTTCAGATCCCAATTTAAGCTTCATGCTCAGCAAACTGCTTGGCCTTTCCAGAAACAACATATACATAATCATCACAGTAGAAAAATGTATATTGATTTACCTAAAAGAGTGGCACACTTACATTGGGAAAATGGGGAAGGTGAGTGGGAGCTCCTCATTCATAATAGCAGAAATCGATGGGTCAGCTAAAAATTGTAAAAATCAGCAAATAGCAATATTGACATATTCCTAAGAGATGTGAAAGCAATGTGAAAGCATAAAAAAAATAGCTAAGTGATTTAAAGTAGTTGGCTTTTGGAATTTGTTAAAATTCTGTTTTAACTATTTGTTTTGTAAAATGTGTATATATAAATTATTTTGCTATCAATGAAAGATGTCATGCAATCTTGTATTTTGTGCATTCCACCTTATGTATTTTGTGTGGTCCCCTCATTCCATTTTATGCAAACCGCCTCAGATCCTTTCTGAGAAAAAAAGTGGAATATAAGCCAGGGAATAAAGAAAACCAAAATCTTCCCCCGGGAGGACAAGCCTCCTATCATGTTGGCTAAAATAGGAAAACCTGTGGTCTATGCAAGAAAAAGGATGTCAAGTATGGTCACTTAGAGAGGAAATGAGCTGATCATACCAGCGATGACCATCTATTGGTGAATTTCTATTTGAAGGCTGGAAAGAGGAAATGTGGGGATAGGAGGAGAGATGGATAAGCCATGCAAGGTTGTGGTAGGATAATATTCCTGAGAGAAGTCTGTGTTCCAAGGAGAGGAACCTTTTTCAGAGATTTCCCCTTGTGATTTATCTGCCAGAGATGAGAGACTGGTGTATCCTGGAAGAAGCAAAAACATGAAATTTGGGAAGATGAACCAGGAATGGACTTTAAAATCATTTAAGGCAATAGTTTTCAGATTTCCTTTAAGCTGTTGAATTTTTTTTCCCCTCAAATACTCTGAACTGTGATGTATTAAACCAGAAGCAAGCAGAACTGCTAAGGTTGAAGGTCAGGGTGGAAGGTCTGTGGCGGGCTTGCTCCCACAAACCTCCATCTTGCCTTCAAGCTGCTCTGAGCTCTGAGAACACAACAGAAATTAAACGATGTAGCAGCTCACACACAGCCCTCATTTTACTAAGGTTTTGGAAGACCCATGTGATTTGCTCATGGTGATATATGAGGTCAATGGCAGAGCCTAATCTTGACTTCACTCTCCTAGACTCTGAGGCCAGTGCTCTTTCCAACTGACTTCACTCCTGCATGACTGGCTGTGGGGGGCCATCAGCTCCCATTGACTATCCACTGTGAGGACCGGGGTTGGTTTAGCTTCTTCTCTGTTGCAAAAGGTCTGGCATGCGCTAGGACCTCAGGTGGTATTTTTTGAATCAATGAAATAGACAATATCATAAGTTGGCTTACCTCCCTGATGCTTTAAGGGAGTGAAATGGAGTTGAAAGATATGAGGAGCACAGTTAATTCATCTTGTAAGATTCTCTGTCTAGCAAGAGAATTAGTTCCGTGAGGATAAATGATTATTTTGATCTCCGTAAGCCTTCCATGATCCTTTCACAAGCCCTCTCCAGTCTGGTACTCCTTGTCCGGAGAGTTTTCAATTGTTTGGGATTAAGATCTTTGAATAGCCCAGAACGCAGGCTGTTTTCTAGAGCAGCTCTTTGATGAGCTTTATTTCTCTGGGGATTGACTTGGGCTGTGGAGAGCCATGAGTTGGAAATTTCTCACAGACCCGCAGCTCAGTTGAAGGCAACCCAGCAGTGGCGTCTCTCAGAAAAATCTTTATTCCATTGAAACCAAACCCTCTCCAGCTTTTGCTTTGCTACTGATAGCAGAGAAGCTCCTGGACCTAAACACTCAGCTGTGATCACTCATAATACCTTTTAGTGGCTTGTCTCGAGAAGGCGCTTGCCCTCAGCATCTGTGCTTTGGGATCAGGGTTTCCATTTAGCTCAGGTAAAGATGGCCGCCAACGGCCAGCTATTTGAGGACTCCTGCCAGGTGTCTCTCCCTCTCAGGTGCCCCGGGGGCAGTGGGTACGAACCTCAGGAGAGCTGCGTCAAGAAAAGAAAGAGTAAGCCACAGCACGTCAGACATCATGGTTCCTGGCGGAAGCTCAGCTCGGCAGCCAGCACATTCTGTCGGGCCCTGGGGGTGTCCAAGTTCACTTTGGTTTTGTTTTTGGAAGGATAAGCAAAAGTATGGGTTGGTTGACCTACCAGAGGCACTCTGGCTAAAACAGCCTGTTTCGGCCAGAGTGGAATGTGTACCGATTCCTTCATCCCGCTTATTCCACGGCACTAAACTTACCTTTGCAAAAAAGCAGCTTCAAGGACCATTTAGTCTTCAGTGCCAAGGGGTGGCCTGGAGAAGACGTTGCCAAGCCTTGGGGTGGCTGGAGATGATGGGCTTTTCTTATGCAGGCAAATTGACCAGAGGGAGTTTTTAAAAAGTTGGCATTGGGACATATCTTCTATTTTTCTTTCTTCTGACACTAATGAATGAAGCATGTTAGGCTTGTTTTCAATTATGCAACAAGTCCTCATTCATTAGAAACCAAGGCAGCGATCCCAGCTCTTATTTCAGTGGCTGGACATGTGGCCCACTGCTTGGCACATGGGTCGGGCGGTTTCACTGTTGAAGCTGACAGCCCAGGTATCCCGGGTGTGATTCAATGTGGGCATCTTCGAAACAGAGAGCCGACTCTTTCCCACCTGAGTGTAGAGGGCTCAGGGCTTGTTGTTTGTTTCTGGGACATGGGAGAGTGGGAGAAACAGAGTTCCAATCTGGTTCTGTGCTATGAGGGAAGGGAATTGTAATGTTATGGGACATGTCAAGGTGGGCAGGACCCTTGCGTGGCCCCCCTCCCTGTCTCCTTGGCATTCTGGCTCCACATGGTGCGTTTGCGAATTCTTATTCTTTTATTTTTTTATTTTTTTATTTTTTCGGTGTTTCAAGATTCATTGTTTATTCTCATGGTTAAGAACATTCAAGATGTCATCCTAAATCTAGACTTCTGGATATTGGGGTGGGTAAAAGCGGAATCCACTTAAGTCTTGAATCCTAGATTGTTGTCGAGTATAAGATATAACCTGATTTAATAATGTTCCTTTTTTTTTTGGAGGGAGTTGGAGGCTGGAGAGAAGAAACAGAAGAATACAAGTCCCTATTGATTATAAGATATACTTCATTATTTGAAACATCAAAATGTAAACAAATTGCCTTGAACAATTCTAGCCTTGAAAAATAAATATGAAATCATGGGAAAATAATGTTTTATTGGAACTGCATTATTAGACACTAGAAGGTTCTTTCCAATTACTTTGTGGACCTTTTTTTTTTTTTTAAAGATTTTTATTTATTTATTTGACAGATAGAGATCACAAGTAGGCAGAGAGGCAGGCAGAGAGAGAGGAGGAAGTAGGCTCCCTGCTGAGCAGAGAACCCGATGCGGACTCGATCCCAGGACCCTGGGATCATGACCTGAGCCGAAGGCAGAGGCTTTAACCCACTGAGCCACCCAGGCGCCCCCTTTGTGGACCTTTGATGGTTAAGATGAGCTTACAGGTTTTGCTGCTTTTTGAAGGACAAGGGAAAGATTGGGGAATTGAAGTGCATAAAGGTAATAATGACAATAATAATGATCACCATGAAGAATAAAGCTATGTGAGACACTGAGCTGATGCTTCATATATGTTATTTCTAGTTCTTTCTATAATCTGGAGACATGGGTTTCATTCACCCTATTTTACAGGGGAGGAAATTTGGGTTCAGGAAGTTTACATGACTTGGTAAAAGGTCATACAACTGCTAGACGATTAAGATGAGATTTGAAATGTGCTCTGCTTGACTCCCTCAAAGTCACGCTTCAAGGGTGGGGAAAGATGAAATGTTAAGCCTCAAACCAAAGAACAGCAGAGTGGAAAGAGAAGGAGTCCCAGGATGTGACGGGGAAGGGAGGGCCTTTTCGGGGCTTTGGAGGGGACAGCATGGTTCTTGTCTCGACTCCACGGTAACAGCAAAACTTTCCACGTATCAGGCTCAAGGCCAAGCACTTTGCATGCTTTGTCTCATTTAATTCTTAGAGCACTCCTCAGAAGTTATCCCTATTCCCATCATACAGACGGGGAAAAGGCCCAAAGAAGGAGTTATTTAGTGTGTAAGTTTAAACTGCGGTCTGACTGCAGGTCTTGGGCCCTTGACCAGGAAGTTATTTTCTGCTATATACAACTTAATGTTTCCCCTGAAAAGTTAGGACATCTCTACTATCTTCTCTCCCAAACCTCCACTTCTTGAGCTCCTGCTCCAAATCTGTGGTTTCCGCAGCAACCAGTTTTGGCAATCCCGGTTTGTTTTTGCACTCACGCTGAGGCAACCACTAGGTGGCAGTATAACATTACACAAACGCCGGGGCGGGGGAAGGGTTGTACCTTCCCGAACGCTTTTCACGGGGTCAGACGCAAATGTCAGCCAGACAAACCATTCATTGACAGTAAGACTGGCCTCAGCAGTTCCTCCTGTCGCACATGCAAGCACATGGAATTCATCCCTCTCTAGCTAATCTGAGAGGAAAGCATCCTCAGAGACCTCAGCTGAATAATAACGGTCCCGATGCTGTGGGGTGTCAGGGGTAAGGGCTCTACCAAGACCTTGACGAACCAGGAAACGCTATTTTATTTTATTTTATTATTATTTTTAAAGATTTTATTTATTTATTTGACAAACAGAGATCACAAGTAGCAGAGAGGCAGGCAGAGAGAGAGAGTGGGGAAGCAGGCTCCCCACTGAGCAGAGAGCCCGATGCGGGGCTCGATCCCAGGACCCTGGGATCATGACCTGAGCCGAAGGCAGAGGCTTCAACCCACTGAGCCACCCAGGTGTCCCAAAGCTATTTTGTTTTTATTTAAAAAATTTCTTTCCCATCTTGACCTTCCACTCCCCCTTCCTGTTTAGGTTTCATGGAATTGATGTTTGAAAAGAAACCGTGGAAAGAGTGAGCAGAATACGCAGAAAGAAAAAGAGCAGGCTTTGTTGTCAAGGGACATGGACTGAGAGAGCCCCTAGTCTGGTTCCGTGATATTGACTGTGACACCCAACACTCGTGGACTCATTTCTTCATACATGACATGGGAGGATGCTGTCTGCCTTGCCGATTGTTGGGAATACTAAATAAGGCAAAGCCATGGAGTATGTTTAGGTGCTGAATCATGGAAACCATGTGCTTTCTTCAGAGGTTTTTTTTTTCCCTCAGCTTAGAGACATATATATGATGACTAAGAGAAAGACCAAGATTCATATCAAAGAAGGGAAGAGGATGGCCCAGCTTGGGTAGAATTCAATGTACAGTCTACAGACAAAGATAATTCCTGCTGATGTAATGACATGAAAAATATTTATGAGGCTGATGGAACAAAGGGTGTTCTGTTTGCTTCTCTCTACATCATTTTGTAGTTTATTGGACGTTGGCAATAAGAAATAGTCATGTTTTCAAGAGGAGTGAGAAGATACAGAAATATGTCTGATTTCTAAAGGTTCTTAAGCACGAGTGAAACCTTTTATGTATATATACATGGTCTGAGCCGAAATCAAGACTCGGACGCTTAACCGAGCGCCTGTGCTATCCAGGTGCCTGTGAAGTTTTATAGATACATACTGCACAGATCATTCTTCACAAGTGCCAGGCATTGTCTAAATAGAGACCAGGATCAGGAGTGAGTGAGCTCTGGCTTTGAATCTAGCTCTGTTATTTACTGGCCTTGTGATTTAGGGCCACTTGCTTTGCCTCAGTTTCCTCTTTTAAAAAATGGGGGAGAATCAGAGTAGTTCCTACTTTACAGGCTGATATAAGGATCATGTGGGATAATGCATACAAAGTGCCCAGTGCACAGTAAGCCCCAGACAAGTGCTGCGTCATTATTATTGATAATTCTGCCCAGTTACAAAAGCAATAGTGATTTCATCGGCCTGGAATTCAGTCACAGTGGGAGTCTGGTAATACCAGAAATTGCTCAACTTAAACAATTAAGAGACAGAGCCAAACGGTGGGCCCCTCCTTGTAGCTCTTTGTCGAATGGCTTTCTCCCATCCTTTCACATCCTTTCAGTGTGCTCATGGCAGTGCTTAGGATTGTGGTGTCTTCTTCAGGCCAATTTGACTCCCCTTTGCACTTAAATTGCATTTTGGGGGATCATTTAGGAGCTTGCCAATGCTTTGAGACTTCACCACGCCAGTATCCCTGGTTTCCACGGATTCACAGAACAGATATTCCACCGATAACTGCATCTTAATCATAATTTCAATTTTTAAACTTCCCATTCCCCACCTTTTATAATAGTGCTTCCATTTAAGATCAAACACTCTTATGTTCAATAATCAAAAACAAAGAAAAGCCCAAGACCATATGGCTTCATAGGTGAATTCTACCAAACACTGAAAGAAAAATTAATTCCAATCCTTCTCAAACTCTTCCAAAAAAAATTGGAAGAAACACTTTTAAATTCATTTTATGAGGCCAGTATTATCACACTGATACCAAGAAGAGGGCTCTGTAAGAAAATTATAGGTCAATTTCCCTGATAAACATAAATACAAAAATTCTCAACAAAATAGTAACAAACTGAATTTGAGAACATACTAAAAGTGTCATTCACCATAATCAAGTAATATTCATCCTGGGATACAAAGGTGGTTCAACATATGCAAATTAAATCTGACATATCACATTAACAGAATGAGGGATAAAAATCATATGATCATTTTAGTAAGTGCCAAAAGAGCATTTGACACAATTTAACAACTTTTCATGATAAAAACTTTTAATAGGTGATATATGCTAATAGAAGGAATGCTTCTCAACATAATACAGGCCATATTTGGCAAGAGCACAGCTAACATCATAATGGTGAAAAGTTAAAAACCTTTAATCTAAAATTAGGAAAAAGACAAACATGCCTACTTTCACCATTTCTGTTTAAAACAGTAGTAGAAGTCCTAGCCATAGCAACTGGGCAAGAAAAAGACCCAAAAGGCACCAAAATTAGAAAAGAAGAAATAAAATTATCTCTGCAGATGACATAATCTTACATATAGAACATCCTATAGGTTCTACCAAAAAACTTAGAACTAATAAATGAATTCAGTAAAATTACAAAATACAAAATCAACACAGAAAAATCAGTTGCATTTCTATATCCTAAAAGCACACTGCATCCTCTTACATATAAGAGAAATTAAGAAAGCAATTTCAGGGTGCCTGGGTGGTTCAGTCTGTTAAGTATCTGTCTTTGGCCCACTCAGATCATGATCCTGGGGTCCTTGGATCGAGTCCTGCATCAGACTCCCCACTCAGTGGGAGTCCGCTTCTTCCTCTACTCCTACCCCCTGCTCATGATCTCTCTCTCTCTCACAAATAAATTAATAAAGTATTTTTTAAAAAAGAAAGAAAACAATTTCATTTACAATAGCATCAAAAACAATAAAATATTTGGAATAAATTTAACTAACCCATAAATTTAACCAACAAATTTAACTAAGAAAGACCTGTACAGTGAAGACTCTAAGACATTGATGAAAAAAGATTAAAGAAGAAGACACAAATAAATAGAAAGATATGATAGTTTCTTGGATTTAAAGCATTAGTATTGTAAAAATGTCCATACAACCCAAGATGATCTACAGATTCAAAGCAATCTTTCTCAATTTCAATGGTATTTTTTTTTTTACAGAAATAGGAAAAACTATCCTAAACTTTTAATGGAACCACAAAAGATCCTGAAGAGCTGTAGGAATCCTGACAAAGAAGAACAAAGCTGGAGGCATCACACTTTCTGGTTGCAAACTATATTACAAAGCTATTGTAATTAAAACAGTGTGGTGGGGGGGCATAAAAGAGTTATGCAGACCACTGGAACAAAATAGAGAGCCCAGACATGAACTCACATGTACATGGTCAAATGATTTTTGACAATGGTGCCAAGAATGCACAAAGGGGAAAGGATGGAAAAACAGTCTCTTCAATAAAGGCTGCTGGGAAAACTGGATATCTACAGCATGAAACTGGTCCCTTGTCTTACACCACTCACAAATAGATCAGAGACTTAAATGTAAGACCTGAAGCTATAAAACTCCTAGAAGAAAACATAAGTAAAGTGATCTTTGACATTAGTCTTCACACAATTATTTCTTAGATAAGAAACCAAAAGTACAGGCAAAAAAAGTGAAAATAAGCAAGTAGGACGACACCAAACTAAAGAGCTTCTGCACAGGAAAGAAGACATGCAATAAAGTAAAAACACAAGGTATAGACTAGAAGAAAATACTTGCCAGCTATATATCCAATCAGGGATCAATGTCCAAAATATATTTTTAAAAAACCTCATATAATTCAATAGCAAAAAAGCAAATAGTACAATAAAAAGTGGGTAAATGACCTGAATCGACATTTTCCCAAAGACACGCAAATGGTATACCCATAGATATATGAAAGATGCTTAATATCACCAATCATCACGCAAACCAAAACCACAATGAGGTATCACCTCACACCTGTTCAGATGGCTATTACCCAAAAGACAAGAGATAACAAGAGTTGGCGAGGATGTGGAGTAAAAGGAATTCTTATGCACTATTGGTGGGAAGGTAAATTGGTACAGCCATTGTAGAAAACAGCATGATACTTCCTCAACAAATTTAAAAGCGAACTACCATATGATTCAGCAATCCCACTCCTGGGTATATATATTTGAAGGAAGGAATTGAAATCTGTATCTTGAAGAGATAGCTGTACATTCATGTTCATTGCAGCTTTATTCACAGCTGCCAAGATACAGAAACAACCTAAATGTCCTTTGAAGGATGAATGAATACAGAAAATGTGGTATAGACATATACATATTCTCTCCCTCTCTCTCTCTTTCTCTCTCTCTCTCACACACACACAGTGGAATATGATCCAGACATAAAAAAGCAGGAAATCCTGACATTTGCAACAACATGGATGAACCCAGAGGACATTATGCTAAGTGGAATAAGTCAGACAAAGACAAATACTGTTTGATATCCCTTATATAAGGAATGTAAAGAAAGATGCATTCATAGAAACAGACAGCAGAGTGATGGTTGCCAGGGGCTAGGAGGAAGGGGAATGGAATGATATAGATCAAAGGATACAAATTTTCAGTTAGAAGAATGAGTTCTGAGGATCTAATGTATAGCATGGTGACTATAGTTAATAATATGGTATTGTATACTTGAAAGTTACTGAGAGTAGATCATAAGCATTCTCATCACACACACACTGAAAAAAGGAGTAAAGGGGTTGGACGTGTTAATTACATTGATCTTGGTAATCATTTCACAATGTATATGTATGTTAAATCATCACATCATATGCCTTAAATAAACACAATTATATTTGTTAATTATCTGTTAATAAAGTTAAAAAAAACAAAACAAAATGCTGTCATGTTCTTCTAATCCTCCTTATGCCCCTGAGCATTACTACCAAGTACCTATATTATATAGATCAGGTGTCTTCAAAGTACAGTCCCTAGACCAGCATTAGCACCCCTGGGAGCTCGGTAGAAATGCAAGTTCTTGGGCTACACCCCAACATACTAATTCAGATGAGATGATGGGGCCCAGCAACTTGTGTTTTAAAAGCTTTCTGCGTAGCTGGTGCAGCCACCCTGGAAAACAGCATGGAGGTTCCTCAAAAAGTTGAAAATAGAGCTACCCTATATGACCCAGCAATCGCACTATTGGGTATTTACCTTAAAGATACAAACCTAGTGATCCGAAGGGGCACGTGCACCCGAATGTTTATAGCACTGATGTCCATAATAGTCAAACTATGGAAAGAACCTAGATGTCCATCAACAGATGAATGGATAAAGAAGATGTGGTATATATATATAATGGAAAACTATGCAGCCATCAAAAGAAATGAAATCTTGCCATTTGCAACAACATGGATGGAGCTAGAGGGTATTATGCTGAGCGAAGTAAGTCAATCAGAGAAAGACAATTATCATATGATCTCCTTGATATGAGGAAGTTGAGGGCAACGTGGGGGGTTTGGGGGGCAGGAAAAGAATAAATGAAACAAGATGGGATTGGGAGGGAGACAAACCATAAGAGACTCTTAATCTCACAAAACAAAGTGAGGGTTGCTGGGGGTAGTGGGGTAGGGAAAGGGTGGTTGGTTTATGGACATTGGGGAGGGTATGTGCATGGTGAGTGCTGTGAAGTGTGTAAACCTGGCGATTAACAGACCTGTACCCCCGGGGCTAATAATACATTATATGTTAATAAAAAATAAAAAAAGAAAAAAAAAAAGCTTTCTGCGTGATTCTGATGTTTATGCAAGGCTGAGAATTCCTTCCTCTAGTCTCCTTTGTGCCATGGAGACGCTTTGGTACTTGTTTTCAAGGCCCCAACTGTCGAGATCAGATTTATGATACTGCTTTTGATGGTCTTATCTCTATTTTGTCATATCCTCCCTGTATTTTGCCTATAGGGAAACCAACAGGACTTGGAATTCTTCTTACAACCAAATCCAGCTGTCTTACTCCACCTACATATGCATTAAAATATTTAACTTAATTCCCTGCTCATTGGTGCTAACTGTGAGGTTGAAAACATTAGCGGAATGTGCCCTTTCAACAAAATGAACAGTAACATGTGCCATTGCGTTCCCTAATGATTCTTCTCTTTTGTGTTTTTTTTTCCTCCCTTTGGGAAACAAAATAATGTCTCTTTATCATGTTTAATCCTGAGGCTGAAAATTGAAAACGGGCTGTGGATTTTGTGGTGTGTGACAGCCGTTGTGATTGCTTTAAGTGTTGAAGTACTAATAGCACCAACGATAAAGCGAATATATTAAATCAGGATAATGTAGCCATATAATTTACAGATCACTGTTGCATGTATTTTCCTTTTCTTACTCTTGCTATATGTGTCATTCTTGGTTAAAAAATAGGGAAACTGAGGTTTGGTGGGGTTTCACTTTCATCATTGAGCATCATATGTTTTTTTGGTATGTGGAGGGAGCACCATATGAATTCAACAGAACTTTCTGTGGGGACAATAACAACTAGAGCATATCGGGCCCTTTCTGTGGGTCAGGCACTGTGATACGTGTGTTCTGTTTTACGTGACCCATGAGACAGCCCACCTAATAGTAAATATTCCTCTTTCCATTGTACAGATGGGAAGAAAATCCCACAGAGGCTAAATAACTTGCCTGTGTTATACATAGACTTACGGAGTGATTGAGTTAGGATTCAGATCCAGGTTGGTTTTAATTTAGCCCTTGTTATTAGCCAATTTACAAGATCTGTGGACACGCTGTATCTGAGCTATATCTTAACCTTCCAGAGATTTTAATTCTATAAAGGGAATTTCACTTGCCAATATTTTCTGTGAAGAAAGAGCCAAGGACATTCCACTAAATACCCGATTCCTTTAAGCCAAGGGACTTTGCTGTTATGGCATGGAAAAGGAACAACCTGCGCACTGTTTATCGTATCAGTTGTTACTGATGGTTTATTTTGTCAAAGCCTACCTTTGTTCCAAAAAGATTTTAGAAAGCTCTAAGGGTCTGTAAGAGAGCCCACCAAATCCCATAAGTAGCTTTATCTGCCAATAGGGAGGACAGGCATCTCCTAAAAAGACAGCCACCAAGCGGGTTATTTTAAGTTAATTGGGACATTCTGTTATTCTCACCATACAAAGGGCCCAGGTACTGAGTCTGAGACATCTACCTACCTGTTCAGCACAAAAGTACTTTGAATAAGAGCAAAAAATAATTATAGATTGCTTTGCCAATATTCAAATGGTACAGAAATACAGAAAGCAAAAAACGAAAGCCAAGCTTTTCTGTAATCAGATTTTGACATCTGAATGCTTTAGGAGATCAAGCATTGAACAAAGCTGATGGGAAGAAGATAATAACCCTCCCCAGCACCCAACCCCCAACCAAAGCCCCTCTTGGGTCCTATTACAACAGAAACAAAGTTTTCGTTCCCATTTAGCCTCATCCAGTCTCTGGTATCAAAGACTGAGCAGGCACCATGAGACTTACTGACCAGGCCTGTATGTTATTAGCCCCTTCTAATGGGGGTTTGTTGATTTCTATTTCTGTTAAGGGCTGGTCTGCACTTTAATGACCATGGAATGGTGCAGCAGTTCACTGTTTCTTCGGTATCAAAATGATTCTTCCTTGTTTCTAAGGCTTTGCTTGTGCACGAAATAGAGTTGTACGCCACAATCCTAGAAGGGAACTTAAAGTCTTGAGTTTAGATTCCAATTTTAAGTTTCTGTTCTTCTGAGGACAGCTCTTTCGATACATACTTCACATAGCATATAATTTGCATACCACACACTTCACTCATTTAAAGAATCTAATTGCCCTTAGATTTCTCTCCTGTCTTTAATTCATCCAACAGATATTTGTTGAGTACCTCCTGTGGGCTGGGCATTGCGTTAACTGTTGGAGCTCTAATGGTTGATAAAATAGAGATGATCTCTGCTTTCATAAAGCCTTTAGTCTAGGAACAAAGATCTCAGAATTCAAGTGAACTTAGAAAGAAAATAGTTATAATTATTATATTGTTATATAATTATCATGTAAGTATGACAAGTGCTATGTAGGAAATGCATTAGGGTGCTTATCAAGATAGGAAATGATGAGTTGGATGAATCTTGGGTAGGTGGTGAGGGAGAGGACTCATACAGGACTGGGTCCCTGAGCTGGGGAAGACCTTGGTATGTGCTGGGAACAGGAAGCAGGCAGAGGGGCTGAGGTGTATTGAACCACAGTCTGGAGAGGGATGTGTGTACTATTGGAAAGACTGAAAATGGGAATTATCATAATCCAATTTATAATTTTCAGGGTTTTCTGTCAATGTCAGAGAACTATGCTTCAACCTCTGACAAAGATCAGTCTGTGAGCCCGACCCCCTTCCCTTCTCTATTGAGATTTTCTGGAACATCTAGGCTTCAGAAGCCATGGTATTTTGTCATAGTATATTCTAGAACATAGTGTGAATGGTGCTCCTTGGAGTCAGACAATGAAATATAGTGACTTCATGTCATCTCAAGATTAGGTTCCTCTCATAGGCCATTTCATTTCTAGCCCAGTTCAGATGGGTTGGAGATACCCTGCCTTGGACTAAACCCATTTCTGTATTGTTCTATAATAGTTACAGTTGCTAACTCAAATAAAAATATTTTGTTAGTTCTACTTATGTGACTTGACTGGCTTTTTTTTTTTTTAACTTTATTTAAGCTTTATTTAAACATATAATGTAACCCCACCACCCTCTCCCAACCCCTCTTCCCCCCACCCCCCTCAGATTGTTTTATGACATTAAGAGTCTCTTTTGGTTTGTCTCCCTCCTGATTCCATCTTCTTTCATTTTTACTTTTCCTACCACCTTAACTCCCACCCCCGTTGCATCTCCACTTCCTCATATCAGGGAGATCATGTGATAGTTGTCTTTCTCCAGTTGACTTATTTCGCTAAGCATAATACGCTCTAGTTCCATCCATGTCGTC
>ML110581.1:0-16792 GCA_003697995.1 Taxidea taxus jeffersonii
AGGCTGACATTCAACTGTTTCGAGTTTTTTCAAGTATTCCCCCTGAAGACCACTAGAATTTATCTCCTTTTCCTCATCTCCAGCATGAGCGCCCCGATCCATTGTCTTGCTCCTACAGAGCTCCCATGGTTTCCCTCCTGGTCTATGTGCACCTACTTGTTTATCTTTTACTTTAAAAAAATGCAAACTGAAGTAGCACATGCACAAGGTCAGAAAATAAAGCTGCACAGAAGGATCGATGGTGGCCCCTTACCTCACTACCTGCACTCCAGTCCTGCTCCTCACAGGCCATCTCTTTAACCACGACGTCATTGTGCCTGGTAACTTCATGCCCCCCACCCCCATAATTATATTATTATTTTTAGTTTTCTTTATAGTTTGTATCTATACACACATACTTATTTATCCACAGTTTGGAAGTTTCTTGAAAAGTTAAACATGTCCCAAGAAGAACAAACACATATGCCCACACAAAGACTGGCCTGAGAATGTTCACAGCAGAACTATCTATAATCACCAAAAGGTGGAAATGACCCATATGTATATTCATTTAGGAATGGATGAAGCATGCTCTAGTCAGACAAAAATAAAGAGGAAGTACTGACACACGCTACTGCACGGACAAGCCTTGAGAACATGCCACGTGATAGCAGCCAGACATAAATGACCACATACTATATAATTCCCCAGATGCAAAATGTCCAGAAAAGGCAAATGAATAGAGACATGAATATTAGAGTTGGAGGGTGGGAATGGGGAGCACTTGCAAATGGGTACGAAGGCTTCGTCTGAGCTGAAATGGTGCACAGATCTGTCAATTCGCTAATAATCATTGAATTGTGCGCTTAAAGAGTGAATTTTGTGGTATGTAATTTATACCTCAAGAGGGCTATTAAATAAATAAATAAATAAATAAATAAAATGACAGAACTCTTTATTTCTTGTTCTACCAGCTAGAAACAGTGCTGTCTACTTCCTTCTTTATGGGACGAGATGGTTACCCCCATCTTCCCACTGCTCCTGCTTCCTTCTATTTTCCAACTTCTCTGAGTTGTATATTTACTTTCATTTTGCAAAGAATGCTAACATTCTACACAAATAAACTTACAGGGTTGAAATCTGTAAATAGCATTTATGTTAACATGATGATGCAAATGTTTTTCATGAAAGAACCAAGTCTGGTACAAGGATAGTATTTCCTTCTCTATAGGTCCATCGTCATTGTTCCTGGGCCACTCAAAGGGAAAGGGAATATTTAAATGGATTCCCCATTTTTGCATTCTCTCAATTCTTTAAAATCATGTCCCCAAGGTGATTATATTATGAAGTTGGGCCTTTGGGAGGTGATTAGGTCATAAAGATGAAGGCTCACAATTGAGATTACTGCCCTAATAAAAGAGACCCCAGAGACATAGCTTGCTCCATCTGCCATGTGAGGATGCAATGAGAAGACAGTTATCTGTAAACTAGGAAGCAGGCTCTCACCAGACACTGAAGTGCTGGTACCTTGATCTTGGACTTTCCAGCTCTAGAACAGTGAGAAATAAATTTCTGTTGTTTATAAGCCACCCAGTTCATGGTATTTTGTTATAGCAGTCCAAGCTGACTATGGCAAATAAAAAAGTTTAAACAATTTTAAGAGGAAAGATGAAATGCGACTTGATCAAACATGCAAAAATAAGAAACATGTACAAGAGGACACAACCCTTTAAATAATAAAGACAGAAGGAATAATACCAAGTATATCAGTCATTGTGTTAAATATGAATGAACTAAATCCTACCACTAAAGACAGAGGTTGTCGTATTAGGTGTTTAAAACCAAACTCAGCTAGGATAAAGAGAGTGTGGTTTATTACAATGGAATATAAGTCAGCTATATAAAAAAGAATGAAATCTTGCCATTTGTAACAACATGGAAGGAACTAGAGGGTATAACGCTGAGTGAAATAAGTCAATCAGAGAAAGACAAATACCATGTGATTTTACTCATATGTGAAATTAAAGAAACAAAACAAATGAACAACAACAAAATAAAAACAAGAGACAAACCAAAAAAAAAATCAGACTCTTAACTATAGCGAACAAACTGATGATTATCAGAGGGATGGTGGGTGTAGGGAGGAATGGGCAAAATAGTTAAAGAGGATTAAGAGTACACGTATCATGATGAGCACTGAGGAATGTATAGAATTGTTGAATCACTGTATTGTATAGCTGAAACTAAAGTAACACTGTATGTTAACTATATGGGAGTTTTTAAAAATGGGAAAAAACCAACAAAGCCAGCTAAATACAATGTATACATATTTAAAGATAAATGGTGAAAAATGGTTGAAAATAATGGGTTGGTAAAGCAATACGAAGTGGATACAACCAAAAGGAAAGCTGTACGTATGTGTGTGTAGTGCATTTTCTTTATCCATTCATCCATCAGGGAATACTTAGGTTGTTTCCGTATCTTGGCTATTGTAAGAATGCTGTAATGAGCATGGGGATGCAGATGTTTCTTTGAGACAGTGATTTCATTTCCTTCAGATAAATACCCAGAAGTGGGCTTGCTGGATCATATGGTAGTTCTGTTTTTAAAAATTTTTTGGGAACCTCCATATTGTTTTCCATATTCTATATCAACTCATAGTCTCACCTACAATGTACATGGATTCCTTCTGGTCCACATCCTTGGAAGTACCTATCTCTTGTCTTTTTTATTATTTTTTTTTTAGATACATTTTTATTTATTTGAGAGAGAGAGAGACAGAGTGAGACACATGAGAGGGGAGGTCAGAGGGAGAAGCAGACTCCCCACAGAGCTGGGACCCCGATGCGGGACTCCATCCCAGGACTCCAGGATCGTGACCTGAGCCGAAGGCAGTTGCTTAACCAACTGAGCCACCCAGGCGCCCTCTTGTCTTTTTTAGAGTAGCTGTTCTGATAGGTGTTGGGGTAACGTCTCACTGTGGTTTTAATTTGCCTTTTCCCAATGATTAGTAATATTGAGCACCTGTTCATGTACCTGTTGGCCATTTGAATATCTTCTTTGGAAAAATCTCTATTCAGGTCCTTTGCCCATTTTTAAATTGGATTATTTGTTTTTTTTATTTTGTTTTGTTTCTACTGTTGAGTTATATAAATTCCTTGTATATTTTAGATACTAACCCCCTCTCAGATGTATGGTTTGCAAATATTTTCTCCCATTCTGTAGATTGCCTTTTCATTTTGATGATTTCCCTGCTGTGCAGATGCTCCCACTTGTATATTTTTGGGGCTTGTGCCTTTAGGGTCACATTTATAAAATCATTGCCAAAACCAATATCAAAGAGCTTTTCTCCTGTATTTTCTTGTAGGAGTTTTGCAGTTATATGTTTAGGTCTTTAATACATTTCAAGTTAATTTTTGTGAGTGGTGAAAGATAGGGGTCCTGTTTCATTTTTTAAAAAATGTGTGTGAATGTCCACTTTTCTCAGCATCATTATTGAGGACACTATCTTTCCTTCATTGGCTATTCTTGGCTCCCTTGTCAAATATTCATTGGCCATATATGTGAGCGCTTATTTTTGGGCTCTCAACTTTGCTCCATTGTTGTGTGTGCCTGTTTTTATGCCAGTGCCATACTGATTTGATTACTATAGCTTTGTAGTAGAGTTTGGAATCAGGAGGTGTGATGCTTCCAGCTTTGTTCTTAGGATTTCTGTGGCTATTCAGGGTCTTTTGTGGCTTCAAATGATTTTAAGATTGTTTTTCTATTTCTGTAAAAAAATGCCATTGGAATTTTTATAGTAACAAAAGTAATCCAAAAAATTCTAAGAATGAATAAATCCTAGATGGTAGTCAGGAATGTGTAAAAAGAGAAGCTTAGTGAGGAGAAATTTGTTGTACTGGTGGCAGACCATACAATAAGGATACTGGAGTGAAATCAATATGGTATATTGTTTCAGAACAGGCAAATAGATGAGTGAATCAGAATTGTGAATCTGAAATTAGAGCTGGAAGAGAACTTACATATGACAGCGGTGATGGTTAGTTTTTGGGAAAGGGCAAGATTAGTTAATAAATCTTGCTGGAACAATTCACCCAACATCTAGGAGAAAATAAAAGTGAATCCTTGTTTTATATTCTATTTGATAACAAATTACAGCTGTATTATGAAATAAATACAAGAAGGAAAAACCTAGTAAACTCTATAATTTACGAGTGGAGAGACTTTTTCTTTTTCTTTTTTTACTAGACTGAACAATTCCAAAGCTTTAAAAGAAAAAGATAGACATATTTAAATATATAAAAATTAAAAACCTCTGTACAGTGAATGACTTATAAACACAGTCAACAATAGTTTAAAAATATGCAATAGAGATGACAAAGATTATTTCTATTACATACAAAGAGCTCTTATACACTGACAATAAAAAGCTGATAGGAGCCCAATAGAGAAGTGAACAGGGTGTTCATGAGAGTGCAAACCAGAAAGACCAGCAAACAGGAAAAGAGCCTTCAGTTTACCGCCGGTAAGGGAATTTCTGATTAAAGAGCGATGTAGTATCATTTAAACCCACAAGAGTGTTTAAGAGGAAAATAACACAATACATGTGAAATTAAGTGTAAAACCCCTTCCATGTGCATATATGCAAATGTGTACTTATATGTGCATTTTTGTGTCTATGCATGATTTTATGAGCATGGAAAATTAAGAAAGGCTTTATTGTAGATTGCTAACATAAGTTACTTACGTTGGTGCTGGAGGGAAGTGGGAAGGAAAAGGAGAGGGAGAAAAGGAAGTCAAATGATAAAGGAAAACAAAAAATAAGACAGTATTTTAAAAGAGATTGATAATGGGACACCCGGGTGGCTCAGCTGGTTAAGATAAGAGTTTGACTCTTGATTTCAGCTCAGGTTGTGACCTCAAGGTCCTGGGATTGAGCCCCCATCCCTGGGATGGAGCTTGCTTAAGACTCTCTCTCTCCCTCTGCCCTCCACAACCCCGGTTTTGCATGCACTCAAAATAAAGAAATCTTTTTAAAAAAAAGCATTGATGATTTATTTATGTATTTGTGTGAAATTATATGTGTATGTACATATGTATGCTTTTTTAAATGAAGAAAACATTTCCTCAGATTCTTGAAACCATCAGTCTATTGTCTCCCCATCCCCATTTTATTATAAATTTAAAAGAAATAGAAAAATTGAAATAATACAATAATACTTAGGTATCGTTTACCTAGATTCAACTGCTGATAACAGGTTGATATATTTGCTTTATCTGTAAGTGTGTGTGGTTGTGTGAATAATGCATATATTTGTATTTATGTACACACATTTATTTTCAGAATTATTTGAAGACACGTTATAGGCATAATATCACTTTATCCCTAACTACTTCAGTGGGTATCTCCTAAAAGTAAGGACATTTTCCCAACATATCCACAATACTATTATCGTATCTAAAAAATTAACACAAATTTTATGTCATCTAATGGCATTGCATATTCAGTTTTCCCCAGCTGGCATATATATGTTCACTGTCTTTTATTTTTTGAACCAGGATCCAGTGAAGTTTTATGCACTGCACTCTCATTTCTTTTTGGGTTCTTCAAATCTAGATTTGCCCCTCTGATAGTGACCTTTGAAAGAGTCCTGGCTAGCTGTTTTGTTGAATGTCCCCATATACCATGGATTAATCCTTCCTGATCTCACTGGACCACATGATTATCTTGAGTTGCCTGGAGGAGAGAGCTGGCCCTTGGTCAAAGTTACAGACTGCACTCCATTCCCTCCATCTCCACCACCCTTTTTGGTCTACTTTTCTGTCCCACCTTCCATCAGGCACAGTGTTTCTTATTCTTGGGGGTTCCAGGGTCCGTGGGGTAGACCAGTCCTCCTCCATTGGGTCCCAGCCCCATGCTGTACTCTCTGCTGTCAGCTGGGCCTCAGCACCTCCCTCCTCACCATCTATCCACCAGCCTCCATACATTTGGTCCTGGTCTGGGCTGAGCAGAAGCAAAAGCTAATGAGCTACCACTGTACTAGGAAGTGGGACTCCAGGTAATGGGGAGGGACCATGGGAGGAGGGAGAGCCCATACGAGGATGTGCTGGCCAGTTAAGTACAGCAGACTGATCTTCTGGGACCACACTGTGAGGGATCTGATCACCCCATCTCTCTCATTAGTCAAAGGTTTACCCCATGAGACTTGAACACCCCACACTTGCAGGCTGCCAGGCTGTAGAAGCCCAGGTGCATCTGCATCACCCCATGCCTCAGGGAAGACTGGGGCAGGAGGTAAGACCTTGTCAGGTGCTGCCTGCTTGAAGTCAGCAAATGGTTTGCTCTGCCTGCTCTGGTTTGCTGCTACTGTGGCTAGAACAAGAGGTTGTGGGGTGGTGTTGGAGAGTTATCCCATGCACCCCTCCAGCCACTGGTCTGCCTCTTCTGTCACTGACATTGCCTTACACCTTTTCTTGGTGGCTGTTTGCCATGATTTAGGAGGGGTGACAGAAATGCACACAGTCAGGTCTTCACCATGAATAGTATCTTCTTCATTTGTTTTATGTGTTTTCTGAAATATGAAGCTGTGCACTCAGTGCTGTGCTGGGGAATGTTGAGTAACTGGCTCTCGGCAGAGGTGGGGGGGGGGGGAAGCCCTGATTTGCTGATTTTCATGGTGCAAATACAGCCACCGTGGCCAATTTCAGGCTCCCAATGTAATGTCACTGAATGCAGAGTTGGGAAGAGACACAGACAATTAGCTCCAATGAGCTGGTGCGTGCCAGCTCCACACACCCTTGTCTGTGAACTGAATAATAAGCAACAAAGGATGCAGGAAGTGTGGGAGGACTGCTCTGTGGTCGGGTTGAGAGAAGCAGGAAAAGTAAGCAACAAACAATTAGAAACAAAAGGGCAGTCCTCCATTTGCTGACCATTTATATACAACAAAGAACCAACTCACAAATGAACTATAAGGAAATATCTTGTTCCTGACATGGGAACTGCTTCTGTTTCTCAGCTATGCCTGACTTCTTGAGTTCTATACTAATCCCAATAAAATATCAATGACAGAAACAACAAGAACAAGATAGAGACAGTTTGAGGAGGATGCAAGAAAGAAGTGTATCCTACCTGTTGAACCCATCAGCTTCACAAGCAAACAGACCCAAGGTCTGATCTCCATTCCTACCCAAACAATTATAGGAATATCGAAGGACCCAGCTCTCCCAATAACACCTAACCTCAGTGTGTACACTTAACTCACACAACCCATTTCCTAGCAAAGGCATTTTCTTTTGTGAAACATATCAAGATCATCTGGTGAGCTTTGTCCAGCCTCCTTTTAATTAATAAAAGATTCCACCTAATTCTAGTGTGCTTCCAGAGTTGAAAATCACTGTACTGGTAGGTGTACAAACACAAAATGACTTCATGGCCATGGGCAAGACACGTCTTTTGGAGAGGGGCATCCCTGGAAAATCAAAAGTCACCTAAGAAAATGCTTCTAATGGCTTCAGTGTTCAGGAGAAGGCCCTTGAGGAAATGGCTTTGAGGTTGGTCCCTGTGTCTATACACACACTGAATCCTGCTAGTGGTCTAGTGACAATGGCCTGGCATTATTGCCCACCTTATTCCAGATCTGTAGGATTTAATAATGCACAGCTCCTGTATTGCAGATGATGTTACCCAAGTGCTTTTGGAACAGTGGGCAGGGTAATTTGTCGCTCTTCTAAGTCCTGGCTGGATGGCAACAGTCTTAAGTCCTGAGGTCTTAGTGATTCAGCTAGACTATCTCCCCAGAGCCCACCACTAAAGCAGGGCATCCCATTCATGCTCTTGTTGCTCCAACATTTCAGAATGTGGCATCCAAGTCCACCCCAATTTTATCAAAGTTATTTATCCTTAGTGGATTTTGATCATATTTACTCCCAGATTTTGCCTGTCTAGACCAAAGAGGTCCAAGCCTGCATCCCCTCCTCCTCAGCAGCCCCAGCATCACTGGGGAAGGACCGATGGTCCTTCCATGGGTGGACTGCCTGGGCCCCAGAGGCGTAGTTTTACCAATATGTAGATAGGTAAATGCTTTCCAGTGTTTTTTCATTACTTACATCAATTAGGGGTCAGTTGGTTGGAAAGAACTCCAACTAGGAGTGACTTAAACAAAAGAGTATTTATTACCTCATGTACCAAGAATTCTGGAGGTAGACTGGTTCAGGTGGGGTTAATTAAGCAGCTCAGATATTATCAGAGACCCAGGTGCTTTCTATTTTTCCACTCTGTCATAACCCTCATGTTGTCTATTGTTTTCAGGCTTGTTCCCTGATGTTAGAGATCGGAACCCCAATGCCCAGCTCCCTGGACAGACCTAGCGATGTAAGCAGCAGAGGGAAGTCATCTTCTCCCATGTGTTCCCTTTATCAGCAAGGAAGAGCTTGCTCTGAAGCTTTCTAGAAGTTTCCCCTAATATCTCACAGGTCAGAATTTCATCATATACCCACCTCTAATGGATCAGGGCCAAGAGAATGATTCAGACTAATATTTAATCTGAGCTGCCTTTCTGAAGCACGCAGCCATCTTGTATCGAAGAAAATTGGGGTTAGCAAACAGAGGAGAAATGGTTGTAGGGCCAGCAACTGTGTCTGTAGCCCCACAGTTCTGTGACAACAGCGGACCTGAGATATGTGCCTATCCGGATTTCCAGGAAACTTTCTGGAGATCTTCATTTGACACAGGATACATTGTTGACCCCTTGTGTAGGCAAAGATACCTTTACTTGCCCCTACATTTCACTGTGGGTTTGGCTGCATCTAGACGGCCACATCAAAGGCACTTTTCCCCCAGGACTTTGAGGTACTGTTCCAGCGCCTCCCAGCACTCAATGTGTCTGCAGAGAAGTCTGAGGTAAGCCCCTCTCGTGCTGGTCCCGATAAAATGTTTCATTCTCTCTGGAACAGTTCTAAGTTTCCTCTTTAAGGTTGGAGGTCTGAAGCTGCACTCCTAATATCTAGGTGTGGACCTTCTTTCGTTCATCCCCTGAGCACTCAGTGGGCCCTGGTAGTCTGAATATTAAACCTTTCCCTCCATGTTTATTTCCTCATTTTTTTCCCCCCTCTGCTTCTGGAAGTCTAATAAAACTAATATTTTACCTTCTGGGTCTTTCATACTTGTTTTTTCATCTTTACTAATTTTCTAACTGCTTGTGTCTGCTCTAAATGATAGGTTTCCTTGGCTGATCTTCTAGACCAGGGATTGGCGAACTTCAGCTGACGTGGCAAATCTTGTCCATTTCCTGTTTTTCTATGGCTTACGAGCTAGATTTTTAAGTGCAGCTCTGCTCATCCATTTACATACTGTCTGTGGTTGCTTCGGGCTGTAATGAGTCACACAGCTGTCGTGGAGACTTTATGGCTCGCAGTACCTCAAATATTAACGACCTGGCCCTTTACAAAGTTTGCTGATTCCTGTTAGAGAATACCAGCGGGGGTTTTAACTGTGCTCATTCTATTGTTCAGGTGGTGTGCTGGATGTTTTCTTCATTAATGATATTTTAAATTTCTTTTTCAAAGATTTATCTGAGAGAGGGTGCGCACGCATTTGAGAGAGCACAGGCAGGGCGGAGGGTGAAGCAGACTCTTTCCTAAGCAGGGAGCCCGATGTGGGGCTTGATCTCAGGACTCTGGGATCATGACCTGAGCTGAAGATAGACACCTAACCAACTGAGCCACCCAGGTGCCCTGAATTTCTAAGAACTTTATTTTTCTGGTTATTCTTTTTATGAGATGTATCAGCTATTTTGTTATGGATTTAATAATCATTTTCAAGTAAGTTTTTTCCACAAGTACAAAAAGGGGTACACATTTCACCAAAATGCTCACTAAATGTTCACAAAGGGGATGTATCCCTGTAACCAACCAAAAGAAAAATAAAATGTCCAACACCCCCAAAACCCCTATGTACTCCCACAGATTACTAACCAAAGGGTAACTACTATTTTGACTTCTAATTTTGAGCTTTATCAAAATGGAACCATCCCGTATGGCTCTTTTCATGTCTAATTTCCTTCACTGAATATTATGCTTGTGAAATCCACGTTGTGGGTAGAAGTCAGTTGTTCACTTGCATTTCTAGATATTATTCCCTAACACGCATACAACACAATTTATGGAATAATTCCAAGTTGTTTCCACCTTCTACAGCTCTGCTGTACACATTCTTACACTGTGTACATATCTATTCATCGGGAATAGAGCTCTGAGCCAGAGCACGTCCAGCCACAGCCGACTCAGAGGAATCCCCACCAGCAGTGGTTGGGAAGTCAGTTTAACTCCTCACCAGCACTTGGTTGGATCAGTCTTTTAAATTTTAGTCGTGGGGCGCCTGGGTGGCTCAGTGGGTTAAGCCTCTGCCTTCGGCTCAGGTCATGGTCTCAGGGTCCTGGGATCAAGTCCCACATCGGGCTCTCTGCTCTGTGGGGAGCCTGCTTCCTCCTCTCTCTCTGCCTGCCGCTCTGCCTACTTGTGATCTCTGTCAAGTGAATGGGTAAAATCTTAGGAAAAACAAATTTTAGTCGTGCTGCTGGATACATGTTAGTGTTCATTGTGGTTTTAATCTGTATTTCCCTAAGGACTAGTGAGTTTGGAAAATTTCCATATGTTTTGGGCCATTTGGTAGCCTCTTTTGTGAAACATCTGCTCAAGTCTCTTGCTCAGTTTTTTACTACTTTGTGTGTCTTTTTCTTATTGATTCATAGGAATTCTTCACATATTTTGGAAAGGACTCCTTTATCACTCTTCACGGCTTGCCCTTTTTATACTCTCAATGGTGTTTTTGTTGTTGTTGTTGATTTTGATGATCAGAATTTCTTATTTTGCAGTGGTCTAACTTTATTTTTTAAGTTAAAAATTTTTATAAAAATTTGAATTTTGGGGGGTGCCTGGGTGGCTCAGCTGGTTAAGAACCTGACTCTTGATTTCCGCTCTGGTCATGATCTCAGGGCCTTGAGACTGAGTCCTGCTTTGGGCTCCGTGCTCAGGGCGGAGTTGGCTGGAGATTCTCTTCTCCCTCCCCCCTGCTTGAGTGCTCTCTCTCAAATAAATAAATAAAACATTAAAAACAATTCTATTTTTTTTTCTTCATGGTTAATGCTTTTAACATTATATTTAAGAATGTTCTGCCTACTTTGCAACCGTGAAGATAATTCTCCTGTATTTTTTTTTCTAAAAACTTTTTTTTTGTTTTTCCTTTCACAAGCTGACCTCCAATTAATCTGGAATTCATTTTTGTTCTTGGCTAGGATTCCCTTTTCCTGCATGGATAGCCTATTGACTCAAGTTTCATTTATGGAAAGGGCCATCTTTTTATTTTTTTTTTTAAGATTTTATTTACTTATTTGACACAGAGAGAGAGAGATCACAAGTAGGCAGACAGGCAGGCAGAGAGAGAGGGAGAAGCAGGCTCTCTGCTGAGCAAAGATCCCAATGCAGGGCTTGATCCCAGGACCCTGAGACCAGGACCTGAGCCGAAGGCAGAGGCTTAACCCCCTGAGCCACCCAGGTGCCCCAAAGGACCATCTTTTCTTATTGCATGGCTGTGTCTCCTCCTTTGTTACTAATATAGTGACTGTATATGGGTGGCTCTCTTTCTGGATCCTGTGTTCCACTCCATTGCTCTGTTTGCCTACAAGTGCACCAAGACCACACTGCCTTCCTTACTATGGCTTTGTAATAAATCTTGACATCTGGTCATGTAAGTCCTCTAGCTTTGTGGTTCTTTAAGATTGTCTGGGTTGCTCTTGGTCTTTATCATTTCCCCATAAACTTGAAAATCAACTTGTCAGTTCAGACACGCATATTAAAAAAAAACAAAACAAAACTTCCAAATTTTTATTGGGATTGCATTGAATCTATAATTCAGTTTGGGGATATATTTATAATGCTGACTATTCAAATTCATGAATATGTCCTTCCTTCCTTCCCTGCCTCCCTCAGGTCTTTAAAAATTTCCATTGATACGGTTTTGCATTTTTTTTTTAAAGATTTTATTTATTTTTGTCAGAGACAGAGAGAGAGAGAGGGAGTGAGCACAGGCAGACAGAGTGGCAGGCAGAGGCAGAGGGAGAAGCAGGCTCCCTGCCGAGCAAGGAGCCCGATGTGGAACTCGATCCCAGGATGCTGGGATCATGACCTCAGCAGAAGGCAGCCGCTTAACCAACTGAGCCACCCAGGCGTCCTGATACGGTTTTGCATTTTGTTGTGTATACAGATTTTGCAACATCTTTTGTTAGATTTAGTCCTGGACATTTCGTTTTCTGATGCTATTGTAAATGATATTTTTGAATTTAATTTTCTATGTATATATGGCTGGTACAATAGATTTCTGTATATTGACCTTATATACAGTGACCTCTAATTAACTTAGTTATAAATCTTTTCAGTTGCTAATATTCAAATGTGTTGTTTATGACTAATGGCAGCTTTTTATTTTCTTTATCCTTAATTTTTTTCCCTTGCTTTATTGCATTAGCAAAGACCTCTAGCACAATGTTGAATAAAGGTAATAGTGGGCAATCTTATCTCACTCCTAATCTCAAAGGGGGGAAATTTTAATATTTCACCACTAAATTATGATTGTTCTGGTTTTTTTTTATGGCACTTTTTCTCAGTTTAAAGAGGTTCTCTACTATTCATACTTTTGTTTTGAATGGGTATTGAATTCTATTAAATGCTTTTCCTGCATCTCTTGAGATGATTGCATAATTTGATAATGTGATACATTATTTTGATTGAATTTAAAATGTTAAAGCAACTTTCCATTCTTAGAATAAACACAACTTAATAATGATGCATTATCCTTTTTTATCTATCACTGAATTTGATATAGGTAGATTATGATCTACCATTAGATGTTAGGGGTTTCTAGTCTCCATTTGTTACCTTTGTTTTTTGTTCCTATTATTGTCTTCCACTCTTTTCTTTTTTGCCTTTTGTTGTTCATATTGCACAGTTTATAGGATTCCATTTTCTCTGCTTTCTTAGCATATCAGGTATACTTTTTCTTTTACATTTTTTAGTGGTTGCCATGGAGTTTGCAACATATACTTACAATGTGTTCAAATCCACTTGGACATAACACCATGCCCTGGGTTGTGTGAGTGCCTAGTAGTAATGAAATAAATGTCCTCCTTCCCATCCCTTGTATCATTGCTGTCATTCATCTTACTTATATGTTAACATATACCATTCTATATGTATACACTAATATAGTATCATTATATATGATATACATGAAACCAAACATGATTGGATACATTGTGGCTATTACTATTTTGAGCAAACTGTTATCTGTTATATCAATTAAGAAAAAAATTTTTATTTTACCTTCACTTCTTTCTTCTTTGATGCTCTTCCTTTCTTTTATGTAGATCCAAGTTTTGGATCGATATTTTTTTCCTTCTAAGGAACTTCTTTTAACATTTCTTGCAAGGCAGAACTACTATAAAAAATATTCCTCAACTTCTGTTTGTCTGAAAAGTCTATTTCTCTCTCACTCTTGAAGGATAATTTCACAGGGCACAGAATTCTAGGTTGATGGGTTTTTTCCTCTCGATGCTAAATATTCTATTCTACTCTCTTCTTGGTCGTGTGGTTCTGAGGGACAGTCAGACATAGTCTGTCCCTCTCTTGGTAAGGTGTTCCTCTTTGTTATCTCTCTGCGTATCTTTGTTCCTCTCTAGGTAAGCTGTTCCCGCTACCCACCCACCCCCACCCCCAGAGTCTTTTTTATCTTTGATTTTCTGTAGTTCTGTAGTTTGGAGAAAATATGCCTAGGTGAACATTTACTCCACTGGATTTCTCTGTGTTTTCTCTCTCTGTGGCTTGGGGTCTGACATTAATTGGGGGGGGGGGTGCAATTCTCAGTCATTATTCTTTCAAATATTTCTTGTTTTCCTTCCTCTATTCTTCTTCTAGTACCCCCATTATGCATATCCTAAGCTTTTTTGTAGCTGTCCCAGAGTTCTTGGATATTGTCTGTTCTCTTTGCTTTTCGGTTTTTGAAGATTCTGTTGATGTCTCCTCTCGCTCAGAAATTCTTTCCTCAGCTCTGTCCAATCTATCATTAAGTCCATCAAAGTTACCCCTCATTTCTCTTACAGGTTTTTTTTTTTTTTAAACTTTTTTTTTTAAGATTTTATTTATTTATTAGAGAGAGAGAGAGCGAGCTCAGACAGACAGAGTGGCAGGCAGAGGCAGAGGGAGAAGCAGCCTCCCTGCCAAGCAAGGAGCCCGATGTGGGACTCGATCCCAGGACGCTGGGATCATGACCTTAGCCGAAGGCAGCTGCTTAACCAACTGAGCCACCCAGGCGTCCCTCTTACAGGGTTTTTGATCTCTAGTACTTCCTTTTGGTTCTTTTTAGGATTCCCATCTCTCTGCTTACATTGTCCATCTGCTCTTGCATGCTATCTGTCCATTGTGGCCCTTTGCATATTAACCACAGTTGTTTTAAATTCCAGGTCTGATAATTCCAACATGGCTGATATGTCTGGTTCTAAGGCTTGTTCTGTTTCTTCAGATTGTGGTTTTTGCCTTTAGGATGCCTTATAGTTTAAACTGATATGCAGACATGATATGATGTGTACAAAGAATGTACTAGGTGAACAGGCCATTTAGTAATGTAGGTGAGATGTAGGGAGAAAGGAGGCATTCTATGGTCCCAGAACTAGGTCTCAGATTTCTAGTGAGGCTGTGCCTCCGGGCTGTGAATTTCACAAGTATTTCTTGTTTTTTTTTTTTTTCCCCTCGCCCTTAAGAGGGACACCATGGCTAGAGTGGAATTGGGTGCTTCCCTTCTCCCAGGTCAGTTAGGTTTTAGGTAACTAGCATCCCTTGAGTGCAGGGAAGAACAGAGTTCTCTCATATTTGTAAGTAGGGCTCCTTTTCCTCTTCCCCTAATGGAAGCCTGAGGGCATATTTTTCCCTCTGATATTTACTGCGGGAATGTATTGAGCTCCTGGAAGTAAATCTCACAATATTTTGGGGGCTCCCTTAGGACTGAATCCCCCCAGAGTTTTCAACTTCAGACTTGTCTACACGGAGCCTCCAGCAATTTGTCAATTAGAGCTCAGATTTTCCTCCCTGGCCCTGGTTCCCTCTGTGGTTTCTGCTTGTGAGTCTCGGGTCTAGTAAGTTGTGACTCACTGTGCCTGCCTATTTCTCCAGCCTCGGGAGAAAGTTGAGTGTGTTCTTCTCTCTCTTATGGACTCAAGAAGAGCTGTTCATTTTTCACTTTATTTAGCATTTTACTTGTTGGGATGAAGTGGCCACTTCCAAGACCCAGACAGGTGGAACTGGAAGCTAAAAGTTATCACCAAATTTGATTTGCTCATACTTATTTAGGTCTTTTCATCTATGTTCATAAAGAAGACTGGCCTGTAAGTTTCTTTTCTCGCTAACTGCAGAATTGAATCTAGCCAGCTACCCACATGCTACATGGTGTTTTTTACAGAAATTCCATGGATGGGAATCTGGAGACACCTGTTGGGGGAGAACCTACACATTCTGGAAGATCGGTTGGTATGCGTGTTTGAGCCTTTCAGTGAATTGTGTCACCATGCCATGGTAGGTCAGATGCAAGACAGGGTTCACCATGGATTCCTCCTTTTACCTCACCCTTGGTATCCAGTATATTAGCAATTCCTGTTGGTGGTACCTTCATACAAAATCAAAATTCAAGGAACTTCTTGCATTTTTGTTGCCCTACCCTTGCCCCAGTTGTGGTCTCCTTTTGCCTGGACTACTGTAACTATCCAGCTCCTCTCCCTGCCTCCCCTCTTGCCCTGTGCTCCCACAACCCATCCTACACTCAGAAACCAGAGAAGTCTTTAAAAACATCTGTATCTAGTCATGTCATTTCTCTGCTTTTATGTGTCCACTATGTTCCCGTTGCAGCTAGAATAAAATCTAATCTGCTTAACAAGGTTTCAAACAGGATGTAGTCTAGTCCTTGTTTACCTTATGAAACTCATGTCCTTCTAGTCCTTCAAACAAGACTAAAGTTTGCTATTGGACTTTTAGCTGCTGCACCTGGTGTACATTTAAGCCTTCCCTTGGAGAAAACCCATCAAAAGTGGGAAACTCATCCAGGGTTATTCTCTTCTCTCAGGTGTCTAGTCCCTTCCAAAGCCGGTCTGATCTGGGTTGTTCTCCATTGGCTTTAGGTAATTATATTTTTATATTTTATCATCTGCTCAAGAGTCTATTTGATTAACTCACAATAATCAGGACTGGATGTGTTTTTGAAGTTAGAATGTGGAGTTTGAAAGAATTTTGGTTACTCTCTAAGGAGTTTTCATTGGGAACTTGTAAAGCCAGCATTAGTACCAACTGAATTGGGGAAGACGGGTAGATCAGAAGTTCCGTTTTGGACATGTTGAGTTTAGGATATTTGCTGAGTAGGTCATTGATACGTAAAGAGCTACATCTTGGCAACAAACATACGTATTCTGGGGACTGCCAGCATACACATTTTATTTAAAGCCATGAGACTGGGAGAGAGAGTGGGGAGTGTGGACACAGAGGAGAAAACAAAAGACTGTGACCTGCCCACTCCAAAACTAAGCCAGGAGAAGAAGAACCAGAAAAAACACAAGGGCAGCAGTCAGCATGGGAGGGAAACCAAGAGAAGGGTACCCTGAAAGCCATACAGAGAAAATGTGTCACGAGGGCAGGAATGCTGCTGATGGGTGCTGTCAGATGGGAACCGACAACTGGCAATCCTGAATGCTGGTGCTGGGAACCTGGCTTGGGGGGGGGG
>ML110581.1:16892-32860 GCA_003697995.1 Taxidea taxus jeffersonii
GGGGGGGGGAGCGACAAACGGCACACTGGCAATCCTGAATGCTGGTGCTGGGGGCGTGGTGGGGGGGGGGGCAGGGTTTGAGAGACAATTGGGGGTGGGGGCTGGAGGTATGGCAGGGGTTTATTTAGAAGTGGCTCCTTGGCAAGCTGAAGGATAAGGATGAGGGCATCATCAAGGTGGTGCTCAAAAGTACATGATGCCAAGGACTTCTTGGGATGAAAGGGAAGCCAGGAAGAGACTCACAGAAAAAGCTTGATTGGCTGCAAGTTCCCTGAACCGGGGCAGAGCCTGTGAGATGGGATGAAGGAGTGAGAAGGTCAGAGAGGGGCCCTGATGTTGGCTGCTTCCACAGCAGTGTGGTTCTTCATGATGAAGAGGCCCAGGAGGAGTCATGGAGAGGATGGCAAGGGGGATGGAGGCTGGTGGATGTGTAAGAAGCTTTAAGGTCTGGGTGGGATGGGGAACACAGGCAGATCATGGACTCATGGAAGGGTCTGGGATGCAGAGAACGATTGGACCGCTGATCCAGCTGTCAGTGCTGGATGAAGGTGAGTGGGGAGAAGCTGATGGTGAGGACAGGTGGCAGAGGCTGGTCCAGCTGGATGGTGAGGACCCCACAAGGACGGGGTGACCTGAAGGTTGAGGGGAGATGGTTCTGAAGTTATACTCCCACCACCCTCGTCCCTGGGGTGTGGGCATGTGCGGAACGAACGCCCTCAAGAGATCAGGGCTTTGGGGCAGAGCAAAGTTTCAACTTTATTACTCTTGAAAACATCAGAGGGATTATTTCTGCCCCGTTAGTCAAGGCTTCAGTAAGAATAGTCAATAGCAAATACTTCTCCGTCCCAGAGCTATTACTGCTTGGCATTCTGTGCTCATAATGTACTTGCAAATTGTTTACTGTTTTGTTTTACTTAACTTTCCAGGCTCAATGGTAAACCAACGACCAAATGTGCTGCCTCCACAACAAGCCTCCTCAGTTCAAAGTGTTACTACCTCACCTCCTCCCTTGCCCCTCAGATCCTCCCGCCCCCACCTCCTCCCTTCCTCCCCTGTCCGCCCCAGCTCTTCCCCAGTCCCTCAGCTCCTCCCCTGGCTCCCACCTCCCTTCAGTCCTTAGTCCTTCTGAGCATTCAGATCTCTTAGTGTCACCTCCAGAGATAGACCTTCTGTCATTCTGGATAAGATCACTGCCCCTCCTCCCCAATCTGTTCATTTTTGCACCCTTTTCCTTTCCTTCATAGAACTCAGTCCCATTTATATATTTCCTTTTCAAACAGTCTCTTTCTCATGGAATAAAATTGCACTTGGAACCGGGTCAACTGTCCCACTCACCGTCGTATTTCCAGTACCTGCCATAGTGTTCGGCACATAGCAGGCCTTTGCAGATATTGTTGGAAAAGTATTTGTATTTCCATTTTATAAGTGACAAGAATGAGACTCAGTAAGAGTGACAAAGCCTGGCTTCTGACCAGGGTCTTCCAACCTTCCTATTTCCATAATCCCTCTTGAAATTAGGAAGTGGTTTACTCTAATTATTCATGATGGGTTAGTATGGCCACAGCATCTGCCCCTGAGCCCACAACCACCAAAAGGAGACTACACAAGTGAAGCTGTACCCGTTCCAGGCTCTGCCTTGAAGGGACTGGCAACATCGCCTTCCTCGCTCTGAGAGCACTTGCTGTCAGGACGCCTAACTGCCTCGTGAGCCTGGCTGTCCTGGAGAGACCGCGGGGGCGATGCCACGTGCACGGTGCGCAGCTGCAGGAGCATTTTGGCAGAACCTCCGGGTGGCTTCCGCCCAGCCGCCAATGAGCTGCAACTCCATGAGCCCCCGAGCCCCAGGATGAGCCCAGCAGAGCTGCCCAGCTGAGCCCTTTCAACCCGCAGAACCAAGAGGGAGGTTGGAATGGTTGTTTTAAGTAGGGTGGCAACTCAGAGGAGGCAAGAGGGCGCCTGGGACACAGGCTGTAAGGAGGCGCTCTGCTCTCGGGGACCCAGCTTGTCCTTGCTTGACCGTGAGAGTGAGTACCTCCTTAGACCTTGCGCCCTGGGGGCCTCACTTCCGTCTGCCCAGACCTGGATTCTCACGAGGTCTGGGCGGTTTTACCCAGCTCTAGAGACCCGAAGCGCTCGTGGGGCCTTGAGCAGAGCAGGTGCGCTGAACTGAGTCAGTTAAGGTTCCATTCCAACTTCCCAACAAGGGGCTTTCGTAGGAATTCCGGGCGCTCTGGGTCTGACCCCGACAGTTTGTATCACACTTTCTTCAACACATCCTTCCTGTGGTTCTAAACTCTCACTGTCTCCACTTCAGCAAACATTCTTGAGCATCTCCCTTGGGCTCAGCACTGGCCCGGCGCTCAGAGATGTTGGGGATAGGGCAGGGGAGACAAATGCGGGTCCTGCCCCAAGGAGCCGACCAGGGACCCAGGCAGGCACTGCGGTGGGCTGAGACCCAGGGAGCCCACGCCATGGGACAGCGGGGGCTGCTGAAGGGGCTGGAGGAGGTAACGCCTGGAATGGGAGACAGCAGAAGACTGGGAGGGGGCGGGTTTGTGCCGAGCCCCAAGGGTGAGCACAGCTGCGTCCAGTAGCGGTGAGGGGACAGGACAGGAACACCTGTGCACAGCCGTCACTGTGTCACATTGCCCTCTTGTTCCGTCTCCCCACACTCCCTTTGGGACGATCAAGGGAAAAGGGCATCTCCAGAGGGGTCTCCGGCGCTTACCTCAGTGGTGGCTCAGAGCGATGCCAGAGCTGTGGCCTTTCAGGGCAGGGCAGGGCAGCGACGCCTTCCTGGTCAGTGGCTGCTCACAAAGTCACAAATCTCTGCTACCCTAGCCCTGCTCTGCTGTCCCTTAAGAAAATGACCTAAAGAGGGACGCCTGGGTGGCTCAGTTGGTTAAGCAGCTGCCTTCGGCTCAGGTCATGATCCCACCATCCCGGGATCGAGTCCCACATCGGGCTCCTTGCTCAGCAGGGAGCCTGCTTCTCCCTCTCCCTCTGCCTCTGCCTGCCACTCTGTCTGCCCGAGCTCGCCCTTCCTAAAAAATAAAAAAAAAAAAAAAAAAAAAAAAAAAAAAAAAAAGAAAATGACCTAAAGGGCCTGGACCCATGACTCCTGTTTGCAGATGTTCTATAAAACCCGACTCATGGGCAGTAAATATGGGAAAGTGTATCTGGCCGCCAAAGCACCTCCCGAACCCGGGAGCTGCGTTCACAGCCCCGCCCAGCCTGGCCGGCTGGTCCGCTCCCACAGGCCCCAAGGTCAGGCTGGGCCCATTTTCATGTAATTCTTTACAATTAGCACGTGGCTTGTCTGCAGAAAAGGGCGGCCAAGTGTTTTCAAATAGTGCCCTGTCTGCAGGTCAGACATTTACTTTCTGCTCTGCCAACACAGTTCATTTGCAGAGCGAACCCCCATCCTCTGAACTTCTAACAAATGGAGCCTAATTCTCCAGGCCCCAGGCCAGCTGCAATGGTGGGACACGGGGTGGGGAGGTAGGCGCACTTGTGAGAACTTGGGCAGAATCGGTGGCGGAGGCAACTGGTCCCAGCTGGCGAAGGAAGCGGGAAATGGCCGGAACTGCTCTTGTGACAACCTGTGTGGGGCCCGGAAAAAGGTTGAAAAAAAAAAAACAAAACCCAAACCCCTCTTAAGACTTTGTGGCTCTCTGGGGATATCAGAGTTCTCTAGGAAAAAATTCCCATATGCTGGGACCCAAGGCTTCAGGCCTCGGGGAAATCCCAGGGACAGTAAATGTCATTCATAATGTAATCAAAACATGTGGGTTACACTGCCTGATTTTTATGTTTGCATAACCATCTTTGCTTAGGGTCGAACGTCTCACTTAAGGTTCGGCCACGAGAGGGAATGGGGGACCTGGCTGCTGGCCCTCCTCCTTTGTGGCCCTAGGGGATTTGCAAATGCAGACTTCGGGGCCCAGCAGGTGACAGGAATAAACAGCGTGTGAGGGGGTCAGGCCGTGGCCGGCCGTGTGAGGCCCTCAGCTCCCCTGGAAGGGAGGCATGACTGCACATTCCTGCCTGTGAGAACCACCGGCCAGTGTTCCTGCACGGTCAGATCTTAATAAGAGAAGATGGCTATCTGTACTTTCCCTTGAAATTGGCAGAAGAACATTGTTTGACCAAACAACACGTGTCTGTAGTCCGCGCTGGGCAGCCAGGGAAGGGCTGGGCGTGGAGGGGAGGGAGGGAGTGAAGTCAGTCCTTTAGATGCTGGTTCTCTGGAGTCACTGGCTGTGTGACATTGGCCAAGTCATGTCCCTTCTTGGGCCTCATCTTCCTCATCTGGAGAGTCATGGGTCTAGAAGTTTCCATCTTTATTTTGTTTTTTATTTTCTTTTTTTTTTTAGAGGGGAGGAGGAGCAGAGGGAGAGGGAGAGAACCTCAAGCTGGCTCCGTGCCCAGTGCAGAACCTGACATAGGGCTCCGAGCCAAAACCAGGAGTCAGACACTCAACCTGCTGAACCCCCCAGGGGCCCCTGGAAGATTCCGTTTTTAAAATGTTGTTCAGCCTCAGGATTTTGAACCCCCAGCACACGGTGTGATATACATACTCAACTCATGGCCAAAAAATTGATATTAAATTAATAAAATTATGAATTACTCACCTGGACTTTTTGCAAAGATAATCAGCCTCAGAAGAGAAGTCTTAGGCAAATCCCTCCTTTTCCCGAACAAATTCCCCATTGTTTTCCCTTGATGTTGTTTGCCCCCCTAGATTTCAGTTTCTATTTCCCACGAAACCTCAGCTTTTGAGCAGACCCCCAGACTCCTCTGTGCAGCTCCAGTACAAGCTGCACAGGTGGTCCTGACGTGCTCCCGTGGTCAGCAGTCAGCGATGTGAACGCTACACGCCTTCCACCTGCGATGGGAGCAGATCTCAGAGCGCTGGATGCCCCTGGAGAAGGACACCAGGTTCTGTGGGGATGCCATCAGTGGCCCAGCAGCACGAGAGCAATGGCAGGTGTGGTGCATTTGTGGCTACAGAAGAAAAGGCGATTTGCCCAAGCATAGCCCATCCACATGATAGCCCGGCCCCCACACCTTCTTACAGAATCCCTTACCTGTGCAAATGGAATCAGCCTCAACAGGATAAGATCCATAAGATATTATAGATGAATTTGGGGTTTTCCAGGATTTTCAGAAGTTGTAAACTGAAGGGACCCTATAGGAGAGGATGGCTGGGGAGAGAGTCTGGCTCACTAGACTGTGTGCCGTCAGCTCTCTGGAGAGGTTGTATCTCACTCAGCCCTTGGATCGAATGATGCACTATTATGTGGTCTTACCGATGGCAGAATGAAGGTCAGGTGAGGAAGGACAGTTCCCCAAGATCATGTCATTGTAAGGTGTGCAGCCAGGACCCAAACTCAGAATGATCTGGCTCCAATGTCCTCATTCCTCCCGTGAGGAATCGAGACACAGGTTACCAGATTGCCCTCCTTCATGGGAGCAGTGAGCGAATGCGGCCCGCAGAGCTTACTGTCATCATCCAGGTCAGAGCTGTTTACCTTGTCAGGGGTGGTCTTTCGGTGCTGTGTTTGGCTCTGGGTGACACCAGGTTGGTGGAGGCAGGTCCTCGGGCACCCGGAGTAGGAATCTCTTGTCATTGTTCCCTCTTCATGACATCTTTAACTTGAGTCACTTTGGATTGGACCGGGCCACAGTCATCTTCTGAAAGAAGCCGCTGAGATGGCCATTGAAGGCCACCATGAGTGTGGCTTGGGACACAGGAGTCCAGATATGGGGACACCATCTGCAGATACCCTGCTCCTCCCCACGGGCCTTTGTCCTCTTGCCTCATCTTGGGGCTGGCTCTTCTGTTGCTGGTAGGCTTGCAGCTCCGGGATTTCACTCAGGTCCCCTCCACGGCAGCAGGGATAAGGGTGACCCAGTTCCCCATCCCTGGCCTCTCCGCTTCCCCATCTGAGTTGGCCTGGGAGGTTTCTGTGAGCTTCGTCATCCCCAGCAGCCAGCCAGCCCTCGGATTCGTTTCAGTCCGGTAAGTCCTCCTGCCGCTGAGCCACCTGTCGGGCAATGCCTCCCACACCAGATGGCTGTGCCTCCTGCCCCTCCACGGCAGTCCGGCCAAACCAGGCCCGGCATGGACAGAAGAGGACCCGAGTGGCCGCGGCCCAGGTCAAAGTGTCCATCTGGGCACAGGTATGAGCAGAGCCGAGGCACGCCACAGAAACAGCTTTGGCAGGGATGGTGTTCACAGGCCCTCAGCTCTCGGCTCCCTTTCAGTCTGATTTCAAGCTCAAAAGCTGCTCAGAGGCACAGCTTCTCCCGCAGGTAGCCGACCTCCTGAAGAACCGCCTCCCCCAGGCCCCCAGCCAGGGGCGCCTGCTTCCCGCCACCCCATCCCACCAAGGGCGAATGATCGGGAATCTTTGCCAGAGAGGAGCTTGGCTACAAATGACCGCTCTCGGCTTTTTCAGGGCCTCTGCGGCCTGGGGCTCAAGGTCCATGGTCAGCAAGCCTTTCCCTGTCCCCTCCCTCCCGCCCCTCCTCATGGCAAAGCCTTGAATTCTGAACTTCTTCTAGTGTCCTCCTCCCTCCCTTCTAGATCTTCAACTTGACCTCATGCTGTGGCAGTCAACTGAAAATGCGAGGCAATATTATCGTACCAAATTGTTTACAAAATAGAAAACTGGAGAGGAAACGCTGTTTTGTTTTCTGAACAGTGAGAAATCTGAGCAGACCTACTTATTTTCAATTCTCTGATTTTTCCAAGTGTACATAAGAAGGCCATTGAGATGGCCTTGCAGGAGGCTTGTTTTGGCTTTGAAGCAAGCCTTCCTCCTTCCATTGGTAAGTAAGAGATTCTGAATTTAAAAAAAAAAAAAATCCCACTGCATTCTGAGTTTCCAAACCAGCATAACCCATTTCTTATTCTAAACAAGGGAGCCAACATTTATCTTCAGGGCCAAGATGTCAGTGTTAAAAAAATGTTTTAGAACAGAAAATGTCACACCTATGTGCAAGCCTAGCAAGGAGGGCTCCCGGCATTGGCTGATGATTGCCGTGCTCATGCTTTTTCCTTAGAGCTTTCGTTGTTTCTCTCTGTGGAAACTTTAGGAAGCCATCTCTGTTTTCATTCCAGTGCGGCTTACACCGGATTCAAGTTTTCAAAATGGCACCAGAAACGTCTTATCAATTTCCCCAGGACCCGGTGAGATGGAACCATAAGACTGATCCTGTTCCCTTATGAGACACACGTTTGAGCAGGGCAATCTTATCCATACTCGGGCCCATCTGGGCGGCTGCGTGGATCTGGGGTAATGGGTGACACGTTGGACTTACAGTACGTTGGGCTTCCCTATCGACCCCGATTTGCCCTCCCTCCACAGATCACTGTTCAGCCACCAGCATCCCAAATCCTGTAGTCTCTTCCATTTGCTTCTTTATGGATGGGCAGGTCACCTGACAGCAGCTGCCTGGGCGGAGCTGTCCTTGCAGGTCTGCCATTCTCCCTCGGCTGTCCTCTGATGCCTGCCACCTCATGCCAGCCTTGCTTGCATGTCGCCAATACTAGGGGGGATCGCATCTCATTTGAGCACTGTTTTATCTGCTTATTTTACACACAGATGTGAGTACATTTCTCTCTACATTACATAAGTAAGTTTTCATTCCAAATATCTTCAGTACTTACTACAACAGACAGGCAAATAGCCAGCCCCCATGGTGCTGGAAATGCCTTTCCACATACCTTGCTCTTCAAAGGCTGTCGTAAATAGAATGTTATGAAATAAAACAAGACTGGTGGGGGTTCCAATAAAGTCACCCCAAATTACTCAAATGTCTCTCCAAACTATTTCATATATTCTGGATGTGTACTGGCAGTGGTGGGGGACGTGTTCTTCTCTGTTCCCAGTTTTGGATCCTCCAAATGAAATATTAATAATATTATTATAGCTGCATTGGGCACGAGGAAGAAACTTCCAATAATAAGGCGTGCTTACAGCAATGTTTGTATTCATTGCAAGTTACCAGCACTACGGTTGATGTAGTGTGCTAGGTCTGTATTCCCCAGGCACATAAATTGGTCAGGGAGTTCCTGAAACCCTGAAGGATAATTCATTCTCCCAAATGAAGGTTCTGCAGGAAAAGTGAATACAGCACTGTGTCAGCCAAGGCTCGCCCCCGTCCATCAGGTCTCCACGATTCATCCCAGCGGCAAATGACTCACTGCTGGTGTCCTGTGCATAATTAATGTCATTTTGTAAATGCAAAGACTGCAGGTCTGAGCACGCACAATTTTAGCTGGACTGATGCCTGTGGTGGTTCTGGTGGGCTTCGTGGAGCGGATTGCCAGGTAGTGTCAGAGGCAAACCCCAGCAAGGTGGGAATGTGGAGGCGTCAGCTCAGTTGCTGTAACAAACAGCATAGCCTGGGGCAGCCTCCACACGTGTTTCTCATGGCTCCGGGGCCTGATGTCCAACACCAGGTGTCCGCCGGGTTGCGTTCTGGTTAGGGTGCTCTTCTAGACCCACAGACAGCCTCTTTCTTCTATCTTCACATGGTGGAGGGACAGATCATCACCCTCCCACCTGTTCTCCTGAGGGCACTAGTCCCAGTCATGAGCGTTCCACCATCCTGGCTGAATGATCTCTGCAGAGCTCTGCCTCCGGAGACCATCGCGCCGGAAGGTAGGGTTTCAGCGTGTGGCTTTTAGGGGGCCAGAGCACAAAGTGATGAGCGTCGATGTCCCTTTGGGTGATGAAGAGGATGGCCACGGAGGACGGGCCGGTGAGGCGGGCAGGGGCAGCCGCGGTGATGGGCTATGCTGGCCGGGAGTGGTGAACAGCCCACCTCCGCCTGCCACAGGGAAAGGTAAAGTGCACTCCATGCCCCCAGCTTGCTGTGCCCTCACGTTAAATAGCTAAAGCTGAAGTTTGTGGTTTCAGGTTCAAAACCGAGGGGAAACTATGACTCATGGTTGAACATAAACCCTGAGGAGAATCTAGGAGGAGAGAGTTCCGGGGAGCAGACAGTGCGCACGAGGGTAGGACTTCTGCCTTGCCCCTCTGTGTGACTGGAGAATTTTGGAAAATGAAGCTGTTTGGGTAGACCCAGAGGTGGTCACTACACAAGTCACCAAGATTCAGGGGATGAGAAAGCCCTGTAAGCTCCTTGGATGAAACTTCTATTCACCAGTGTCATCGTTAGTCTCATCTGTGCATGAGGGGTCCTGGTGAGGGAGTTTCCTTCTGCGTAAGAAGACTTGCTGCTTTAGGATCATTTGGGGTTTGTGCAGAGGTAATTCACAAATCAGAATTATGGGCTCAGAAATTGTTTCCCATCCATGCGCTGCTTACGTAGAGTGATTCACGGTTTCTTGGTCCCCGGCTCCCTGTTATCTCCCTGGCTCCCAGTCCCACAATCAGAGGGATCGGCAAGCTCTCCCCAGAAAGGGCCAAATAGCAACTAGTTTCAGTTTTGTGGGCCCTATGGTCTCACAGTATCTGTTCAGCTCTGCTGTTACTGGGTAAAGTAGCCAGGGACATAGGCACACAAATGGTATGGCTGTGTTTCTGTAAGACTTTATTGACAAGAACAGGAGGAGGGCAGGGTTTGGCTCCTTGGAGTTTGCTGATTCCTGCCCTAGATGTTGTTGGTTGGTCCGTTGGCTCCGGCAGGAAGTCCTTCATGTATTTAACAAAATCTCACTGTGCATCTGCTCTGTGCTCTAATCTGTCCACAGTTCTAGCCGTTTGGGTTAGATTGGTGAACACAGACAAGAGTCCATTGAGCTCCGTGCTCTTAGAGCTTACATCTTTATTGGGGAGACAGACAGCAAACCAATGGGATGGATTCCCTTCTATACCTCTATTCTCCCCCTTTCTCACTTCACCCCAGGGAGGATCTGTGCCCCTGGTGGTCTACGGGGATGGCATCAATATACTCTGTTGTGTCCACCTTCCTCCCATTGGGTCCAGCCCATGAGAGGCAGAGGCAAGAAGGGATTTTATTTCTCTTGCTCCTGAAATATCTGGCCTATTATACCCACTTGGGTATACATCTGTGTACAGACACCCTGAGCTGCATCTGTCTGTGTGTTTCTAAGTCACATAATGTCTCCAGAGAGCGTGCTGGAGGCCTGATAACAGTGGTGGAGAATATGACGTCGGACCGATGTGGTGTTACTTTAAGAGGATGGAGTCAGACATACCGGGCCACCTTCTCGAAGCCTCTCTCTTCTCATGTGTAAAGGGAAAATAATAAAAAGAGCTGCCAATCCCATAGGGTTGTGGGGAGTATCAAATGTGATAATGCAGGTAAGGTGCTTGGTACAAGGCCTGGCCCACAGAAAAGGTTCAGTAAATAGTGGCAGTGATCAATATATTGTATGTGGTATATTGCCGCTCATGTTAGCAAGTTACTTTAAATACTGTGCTTATTATGAACACATCCTTTTGTGTCATGAGCACCGCAGACCTGAGGGCATGCCTGGAGAGAGACCCAGTTGGCTGCAGTTTCCAAGTCTGGAGACTCTCCGGGTACTTCTAGGCTGAATCCTCCTCCCCCGCTCCCCACCCCGTGCCCATCACTCACGTCCAGCTTCTGCCTCCCTCTGCTCTGATTTCACAACCTAGATTCCCTCATCACCTTTACATTATCTAGAAACTGGTTTAAATTACTTTTTCTCTGATGGCTCCCCTTGGTTTCCTTCACTGGTCTGAGATGTTACATTTTTTTATTCCTTCAATATTATTTTAATGGAGTCTCGGGAGAAGAGAGTGCTGGGGCTCAGTTTTCACCTGGAAGGCTACTGATGAGGTTTTTTTGGTTTTTAAAAAAGCTTCATTCTTTAGAAAATTAATGTTTAATTTTGGTAAAATATAGATAACATAAAATTTATCATCTTAACCATTGTAAAGGTATAGCTCCATAGTGTGAAGTTCATTCACATTGTTGGGCAACTGCCATCCATCTCCAGAGCTCTTTTCATCTTGTAATTTGCAGCTCTGTCTCCACTAAACAGTGGTCCTCCATCCTGCCTCTCACTCACCGCCATTCCTCTCTATGTCTTCATGAATTTGATTACTCCAGGGACCTCACATAAGAGGGATCATACGGTATTTGTCCTTTTGTGGCTGGCGTGTTTCCCTTAGTGCAATGTCCTCAAGCTTTATCCATATTGTAGTGCTACTTTCTAAGGCCAGACAATATCTCCTTGTACGTATAGACCATATTTTGTTTATCCATTTATCCATCAGTGGACACCTGGGTTGCTTCCGACTTTTGGCTATTGTGTCATGCCACTTCAGAGATGGCTGTTCAGACATTGTTGAGTTTTGCAAGGGCTGCTATGCAAGAGACCCTGGCCACTCACCCCCAAATCAGATGTATCTGTGTGTACATTTCCCATTGAGATGAAATCATCACCATCATCACCATCATCATCATCACCATTGTCATCCATATAATGTCCCAGGGTGAAGAGGTTTACTTGATACACCTCTTCTAGGTCCATTATCATAATCTAAGAGGTAGCTCAAAGAGTTTGAGCTCCAGAGAGATTAAGTGACTTCCCTACCCTACTCAGAGGTACAACTGAAATCACAGGATAGTTCTATCATCCTGAAAGACATTGTTGAACCCTTTCGTTTGCATAGACGCTATTGTGGGTTGGTTAGGTAGGGATGGCCACTTAATGATTATCTCTAATCTGGTGACTTTAACGCAACTTTTCCTGATGAGACAGACTGGTACTATAAATTTCATGTGAAAAAAAAAAAAAAGAAATTGAAGTCTCTGCCAGCTAAGACACGACCGAATATCAGAGAAGATTCAACTATAAAAATTATAGAGATTCATTCCTCTATGTTTTCACAGAGGGGAACAAGGTAAGTGATCTTGGGTTGTTGGCACTTTTTCTCCCATTCGTATATTCCTTCTAAACATGAGCATTCTGTTGTTTATTCATCTGTTAATGACAGCTGATTATCAAACTGTAAATATACATGTTGGATCTAATGGTTTGTGAATGTTAAGCATCATATTTGTGGGTATTCAGAGAACTCTACAGCTTCGTCCCAATCACTATCTAGCTCGTCAGTTTTCTGTAGAATTACCTGATTCTTTGTGCTGTCAGCCGAATCATGTGTTCGGCAGAAAGCAGATTTTTTTCTACCCCCATTATTGCTATTTTTTCCTTCCTGTCAGTAAACAGATTCAAGAAAAGGGAGAAGGAAACGCAACTCTCTTGTGTAATCTAGGCTACAGATATCACATTTTCTCTGTGCCTTTTGGATAATAGAAAATGTGATTTCTTAAGGCTTTCCATTTTCAAATCATTTCAGACACATTAGCAGATCCGCGGGCCTCGGAACTTCTGCGCCGTACGTCAGAAAGAGCAACAGATATGAAGCTGCTGAACTTCAAATCAAAGGACCTTCATCCTTCAGCCTGGAAGTCCCATGGTACTTATTCAAAATTAAAAAACATTTGGCCACTAGCGGCTTGCTCCCTGAATGCCAAGGTCCATTTATTTATTTTCTCAGCAGAGCCGGAGTAGCCTGGGTTTAAGCTTTGACAGTATGCTAATATGTGCTGGAGAAAGACACACCAGTCCCCAGGGTGCAACCAAGAGCCTCTGAGAACTTTTCTTAAAATGTCTTCATTCTTCCATTCACCCAGAAAACAGTGATTAAGCATCTGTGAGTGCCAGGCCTGCACTCAGCTCTGGGGGAATGGGAGGTTCCAAGACCGGTAGGATGGGAGGCAACATGGCAGAGCAGAAAGGGCATGGTCAGAAGCCCAGCCTGCCTCCCTGCAGCATGTGTGGCCTTTGCCTCCCCAGGCCTTCCTCTCTGGCCAGGATGGAGACACCCATCCCAGGGAGCTGGATGATGAGCTATATGGTCTGCCAATGGCTCATGGTGCACAGCTGCGACCCTCAGGCTTACTTGCTCTTGGTTTATTTCCATTTCTTTCAGTCGCCTTGACCCCTTCTGTTCCACACACTCTGCCAATTATGCTTTCTTCTCCTCCTCCATTTTTGCTGTTGCATTGGACCATACTGACCCCTAAACTCTGCCTTTCCTCCCCAACCCCCCACTGCCCTGCTGTCTTCTTATCTCTCTGCTCCTTCCTTTTCTGGGGTCTTTGTCCTCTCTTTCTTCTTTTTCCTTTCTTTTCAAATTCTATTTAAATTGTAATTAGTTCCTCTATAGTGTAATTTGGTTTCAGGAGTAGAATTAAGGGATTCATCACTTACATACAACACCCAGTGCTCAACATAACAAGTGCCTTCCTTAATGCCCATCCCTCATCCCCCTGCCTCCCTCAACCCTCAGTTTGTTCTCTATCCTTAAGCTCGCTTCCCTCTTTCTTTTTTTCCCTTCCCATATGTTCATCTGTTTTTTTTTCCCCTTGCCCTCTCTTCTTTCTCTTGCTCTCTTGCTCTCTCACTCTTTCTCTTCTTTCTCTAAATGGTAGCTTTTCACAGTCTCTGCTCATTTCTCTCTTTAAGGAATCTGATGACCCCAGAGTTTACATTGCTGTATTCAATTTTCCACTGAACACCTAACTGATGCTCACCTTCAACTCAAAGCTTCTTCCTTCCCAAACTAGCTCCCTACTAGATTCCACCGGCCCACCCCCACCCCCCGTTGGTAGCACCATTTTCTCAATTGTCTGCAAAGGAGATGTTAGAGTCAAACTTAATTTTTTTCTTTTCTTTAACTGCTTTTTCATTTACTCATATGATTTTTATTGATTCTTTCAAAATATTTCTGAGCAGAAAAGCATTCGATTAAGTTAACAAGAGACAATACCAACTTTTAAAAACACCTGCAAATAAAGAAACCAATCAATTTATAAAGCAGCATATACAGCATTATCCCAATTTTGTTAATGTGCTCTGTGTCTCTTTCTTTTTTCTTTTTTAATTTATTTATTTGACAGAGAGATCACAGGCAGGCAGAGAGAGAGAGAGATGGGGAAGCAGGCTCCCTACCTAGCAGAGAGCCTGATGTGGGGCTCGATCCCAAGATCCCGGGAACATGACCTGAGCCGAAGGCAGAGGTCCTAGCCCACTGAGCCACCCAGGCGCCCCTCTGTGTCTCTCTCTTTCATCTACCAATCTAATCTATCTGCCATGTGCATGAAAATAGCCTGAAAGAAAGCTCAGAAATGTTAATGGCAGGTGTCTGGCAGTGATGGGATTATGACTGGATTTTACTTTCTTTTTTTGTTTCTTTTTTCCTTTCCCCACCCCTAGACTTCTGATGCCCAGAAGAGGATTAATGACAAGCCTTGGTTCATGACATGCACTCATAATTAGTCCCTTTAATTTTTTTCTCTTATTTATTTATTTGAATATTTAATTTCAGTACTTATTTGATGATTGCAGTAGACATCTATGCCCACCATCCAAGTCGAGGTCTCAAACAATAAGATGGCTTACATTTCCTGTGTGCTGCCCACCCACCACCCCCTACCATCTCCTACATCCTACCAGCAAGGTCCAAGAGATTGCATCAGTCCACATTCTGTCCAACACTTCTATGTCAGGCTTCTTAATTTTTGTCACTTGAATGGGAATAAAATATCATCTTATTGTGGTCTTGATTTGTGTTTTCTCAGTTCTAATAAAACTGAATATATTTTCATACATTTAGAGGCTATATCTTTTTCCTTCTCTGAATTTACAGGCTTATGTCTTTTCCATTTTTCAACTAGGTTGTTTGTTTTTGTTATATTGATTTGTAGGAATAAGACAAGGATGTCTGCTAATGCCACTACTGTTCAATACTGTCCTGGAGGTCCTTGTCAATGAATAATAAAGACATGAAAAAGAAATTAAAGACATTAGGATTAGAAAGAAACATATGGCTATTATTATTTGCAGATGCTATTACTGAGTACATAGAAGACTCCAGACAATCTAGAAATTTGTGTACTTACAGGAGACCTTAGCAAGGTGTTTGGATATGGAAGCAATAGACAAACACTGGTGACATTTCTGTACACCATCTATAGACAGAAAATGTAATATTAAGAAGGTCATTATTTATAATAGCCAAACAACACTATACAATAGCTACAATTAACCCTGTAAAGTATGCAAGGCAAAAACTTAAAAATATAATTCTTCAATAAGTCACATTCAGAAGACCTAGATACACTAAGAGAGATTTTATGTTCCTGGACAGGATTTCAATTCTCTCCTGCCACTCCCCTGCTTGATCTACAGAGTCAGCACAATTCTATTCTGTGGAATTTGACAATTTAATTCTAGAATGTACATGGAGCAGGTGGAGGGCCAGGAGTAATTAGTAACTGTTAGGATGGTTGCCCTGTCAGACCTAAGTCTTATTTTAAACATTTAATAATGAAGATAGTAGAATCAGTACTCGGATAGGCAAATTGTGAGTGGAACCGAGCAGAGAGAGCAGGAAGATATCCCTGTGTGTGTGGAACTGTGAGATACAACACAGGAGTCATGAGTCATCACTGGGGAGAGATGGAGCACTCAATAAATGAAGCCGAAAAATTGATTCTCTATATGGAAAACCCAATTTGGTCCCTATCGACTCCAAGTGGATTCAAGTTTTAACTGTCAAAATGATACCTCAACATAGAGGTGAATATCGTTCTCATCTTGAGCCAGGCTGGACTTCAACAAAACTCAAACAAGTGAAACCCAACAGGGAAGAACGCTAATTCTGACTTATTGAAAACGAAAGAATTCCCCCTCCTCCTCTGCCTATTCTTCTTCCTCTTTACTAAAAGACCACTGAGGGATGCCTGGGTGGCTCAGTTGGTTGAGCGGCTGCCTTCGGCTCAGGTCATGATTCCCAGCGACCTGGGATGGAGTCCCACATCGGGCTCCTTGCTCGCCAGGGAGCCTGCTTCTCCCTCTGCCTCTGCCTGCCACTCTGTCTGCCTGTGCTAGTTCGCTCTCTGACAAATAAATAAATAAATAAATAAAT
>ML110582.1:0-39581 GCA_003697995.1 Taxidea taxus jeffersonii
TATTTCTGCTATACAATCCCAAAATTAGAAGCACCCAGATTCTCTCTCTCTCCAGAATTGGCACAATTATAGTTTGAACTGTTAAAAGTGAAAATGTGTGGCTATTTTAAATGTAAACACTTGTCATTCAATACTTAATGGCTATGGTTGTTTCTTCTCCTCTTCCTTCTTTTCCACTTCCTCCTCCTCCTTTTTTCAGTGTGATGAAATATTTTAATTAAACTTGAAACATTAAAATTTGATTTAATCGGGACGCCTGGGTGGCTCAGTTGGTTAAGCGGCTGCCTTAGGCTCAGGTCATGATCCCAGCATCCTGGGATTGAGTCCCACATTGGGCTCCTTGCTCAGCTGGGAGCCTGCTTCTCCCTCTGCCTCTACCTGCCTCTTTGTCTGCCTGTGCTAGCTCTCTCTCTCTCTCTGTAACAAATAAATAAATAAAATATTAAAAAAATAAAAATTTATAAAAATTTAAAAAATAAAATATGATTTAATCTTTGGATATTTTGTCATGTTACATCATATTTTTGTGTGTTGTCAAATTTGATTGGCTATATGGTAAAAAATTCTGTGTCTGAATTCACGAGAGATATCTGTCCTCTTCTTTCCCTGTAATGTCCATCCCAGCTTTAAAAAGAGGGTGAACTTGGCTTTATAATATGTATGTTTGGTAGTGTTCTTTTCCTATGAGTTTTTCAAAGATAATTTCTCATCCTTAAATATTACACAGAAATCAACATTTGAACCATCTTACTCTATAGTTTTAACTGTGGGAAATATTTTGAATACAAATTCAATTATTAAATATAGTGTTAATTATATTTTCTATGACTATTCCTTATTATATTTGCCTACTTTTCCTTTTCAGCATTTATCTAAACTTTTTTCCCCCTCATGATAAAATCTTTGGGGCTAGCTTAATTCTTCTGCAGCTTAAAATTATATGTAATAATAAAATCACAATGAAGTGATAGTTTTTGTAACCTCTGATGATGATCTTGATATCTTTAGGACTGGCAACATACTTTCTGGGAATGCTGACATACACTAAGGCTTTTTTCAGAATGCCTTTTCTGAATCCCTAATTTCACCTTTTCTCATTTGAATCATGTATTTCTGGAAGTTAAATAGTCTGTTCAAAATGAGCAGAAACTTTCTATCAAATTGATATTGGTTTCTTTGACAAGAGTGATATGCAAATCATAAATTGGTCAGCTCTCTTAGTTTTGATTTTATTTTTCATCTATTCCAAGGAGTAGGCAATTTCTCTTCTCTTATACCCCATAGCTTATAATAGGACATCATTTGGCTTATATATAAATGACAAATTATAACATAGTTGCAGGTATCAGTGTTTCTTCTTTTCTCAAGTCCCATAGACTGTTGTGTTTTTCCCTTGTAAGAAAATTGTAGACATTATTCAAACAATGAGTATATTTTACTATATCAGATGTAAGCACCCACTGTTTCCAAGCTTTTTTGTTTCACTGTCAAGTCATAGTATGCTTTTCTTTTTTCTTTTTTTTTTAAGTATTTATTTATTTATTTGACAGACAGAGATCACAAACAGTCAGAGAAGCAGGCAGAGAGAGAGGAGAAAGCAGGCTCCTCACTGAGCAGAGAGCCCGATGTGGGGCTCGATCCCAGGACCCTGAGATCATGACCCGAGCTGAAGGCAGAGGCTTTAACCCACTGAGCCACCCAGGTGCCCCAGTATGCTTTTTCTTAAAGGTCTATCAAGTGATGGTTTAATTTAACATGGGTAGTTCCAAATTAGACATAACTCAATTGAAGTGAAGACAATGTTAACAGCTCTGGCCACAGTGTTGTATGCATAAGCATTTGCAATTGTATTGTGTTTGCTGTTTGGTTGACTATGATTATAAAGTTGTAATATACAACCTGGTTTTTATTTACTTTTTCACAATGTGCTAATTTGAAAATGTTCTTGTTTTATAGTATTAACTAAGTTCCCCCCAGCCCAATAGTACTAAAAGTATTATTAAGAACTGCTGACAGGATCTTATTTTTTAACTCAATGGGAATATGTTCCAGATTATTATATTTAATATTTTATTTCCTGTTATTTAGGGTAATTAGACTTCATTGTGTGCAATTAGTTTCCTGGATTGATATTTTAGTTTTTATTTTTATCAAAGTGTCTAAGTATAACCTGTATTTACTTTGAAGTGTTGAGTAATTCAGTAAGGTTTGTTAAAAATATGTCTACTGCCCCCCTCACATTTATTTCCCAAAATAATTTCATTTCTATTCTTTCATCTGATGCGTTGGTACTAATTTTTACATCCCTAAATTGTTATTGAATAAACTCTACACACACACACACCCACACACACATAATCTCCAACTCCTTAATGTATTTTAAGTACAGTATTATTAGATCAAATTCAAACTTCACTGATTAAAATAACTTTAAGTACATCAAGATCTCAGAGAAGAAGCCCCTCAGATCTGGGGTTCAGGTGGCTATGAAAGGAACACCAATTACTTGAGGCTGGCACTTTTGGAAGGTTATGGGAGCCTTGTTCTTACAAGCCAAACAAAGCCGGAAGCTGGGGTGAGCTGGTGGTTCTGGAGTGATGCAGGCAAGAACAGGAAAAGATGAAAAGAAAGGAAGTTGCTTCTGCATTTCTCCTGCTTCCTTATCTCCTTTGTGCTTTGATTTACATAAAAATAGCTGGAACCACCCTGTCTCACCCATATTCTGCCAGAGTCTGCTACAACCACCTCATCTCACAGGAGCAGTAAATAGCTTGTGCTCACAGGGTACAGAGGCTGTCACTTACACCAAGTGCCAGGACTCTGTCCTCACAGGTAGCAGCTAAATCCTGCCTGCCTGGGCCCACTAGTCCACACATAACTTGCTGAAAAGGCTGTAAGTAGAAGATAGAGTAAAAGGGCTAAATCCTCATTACTGCAAATCCCTACTGTCCCATTATAGTTCCTAACTGTTGCACACTCTTCTGCATGGAGGAGTTCCCATTCTCTTTCAGCTTATTTATTTTTCCAGCAAATATTATCTGTGGTCATATATCATGCTGAATTTAAACCAAGCCAATTTAAAACAAAGGCATGAAATGTCTTTCACATGCCTGATCCTACTACATTTATTTTTATTTTATTTTATCTTTTTTTTTTATTTGTCAGGGAGAAAGAGAGAGAGTATGCACACGCACAAGTGGGCAGAGACCCAGGCAGAGGCCGAGAGAGAAGCAGGCTCCCTGCCAAGCAAGGAGCCCAATGCGAGACTCGATCCCAGGACTCTGGGATCCCATGACCGGAGCCGAAGGCAGCAGCTTAACCGACTGAGCCACCCAGGCGTCCCCCTACTACATTTAAACTGAAACACCTGTTTTTACTAAACAATATTTCTGTATATTGTTTTACAACTCACACATAAAAGGCTTTTTAATACTAAAGATGTGTATTTTGTGAAGAGTTAGAAATTATTACATGAGTATATTTTATGACTAAGTAGATTTTTGAGAGGAGAAAACAAAAAGTTTAATTAGGAATACATACCAGCTGTTACACACTTAGAGAAACCTATATGGCCAATGACTTGAACTGAATTTTTGAGTATGAGCAATATAATGTATTTAATAGTATATAGCCGGGACGCCTGGGTGGCTCAGTTGGTTAAGCGGCTGCCTTCGGCTCAGGTCATGATCCCGGCGTCCTGGGATCGAGTCCCACATCGGGCTCCTTGCTTGGCAGGGAGCCTGCTTCTCCCTCTGCCTCTGCCTGCCTCTCTGTCTGCCTGTGCTCATGCTCTCTTTCTCTCTCTCTAATAAAAATTTTAAAAAATTAAAAAAAAAATAATAGTGTATAGCCTATTGAAAGATCAATTAAGATTTTAGTGTCAATGTACTCTCACTTATTGAACTAGACTATAAGAAAGCCACCATCAATATCATATAAATGTTCCAGTTAATTAATCCATAATAGGCAGTTCCAGTCTTAGCCTTAACTTACTTAAAAATACAGATCATTTTGATTTTTATGAGTTGAATACATACTATTTTAATAATATTTGATAGTAACTATAGTAATCTTATTACATCAAAAATGAAGTAATCAACATATACTAATTATATTCAACTTTTGAAATCACTATTCTGCATGGAGATTAACATAGTAATCTCATCTAGTTTCTATTAATATCCTGTTTATTAATCCCTATTGAAAACTGTTTATGAAATATTACATTTTTACTATACCTCACATTCTTTTCTGCTGTAGAAATTACAGCCAACAATTGGCTTTAAATGACTCTGAGAAGGATGAATTTGAGTTATTATGGTGTAGTTAAATAATGCAAATCTTCTAACAACATGGTCCAGTTTTTAGTTACCATTGAACATTACATGTGAGAAATAGTGAAGTACAAAATTCATTGCCACCTCTTTAGTCCACAAGTCAGTAAGCAAATAATAGATATACAAAGGGATCTATGACCACTTATGCCACTATTCTTTTGAAGTCTAAAAGGAACTGGTCTTTGGGGCGCCTGGGTGGCTCAGTGGGTCAAAGCCTCTGCCTTCAGCTCAGGTCATGATCTCAGAATCCTGGGATCAAGGTCTGCATTGGGCTCTCTGCTTAGCGGGGAGCCCGCTTCCTCCTCTCTCTCTGCCTGCCTCTGCCTGCTTGTGATCTCTGCCTGTCAAATAAATAAATAAAATATTTTAAAAAAATGTTAAAAGGAACTGGTCTTTGTGCATGTTAATCAGTTCACACACTGTCTTCAGGGTGTGTAGCTGGATTGTCTCCTTCCCTCTCCGTGATAAACCCCAGTGACATTTCCCAACATGGATGATAAAAAAGGAAGTTGGCCCACAAATATGAAAATACAGCAAAAAAAAAAAAAAAAAAAAAAAAAGATAAAAGAAAAGAAAAGTGATAAATCGACCAGAAATAAAATTCACATCAAACACAAGTGGAATTATATGAGAAAGAGTGGGGTGTGGGAATGTCAACAATGGCACTCTTCAGGAGACTCTAGTTATGCTGCCAGATTGACTAAACAAAGTTAGACAAGTGAACATATGGGCAAAAATGAGGAACATGATTTTGTTAAAAAGGATGAAGATGTCCCACAGGGAGTGACACTGGCAAAAACTTCACTTTAAAGATGCTCTAGAAGGAATTTCATGGCTTTGAAACATGCAGCATAAAATGTTTAGAAGTTGATACAAATATAGAAAGGCATATGAAAGATACTTCCTTCATAATTTGTTATATAATGAAAAAAAGGCAAAGACTGCTAATGCTACCCTTGGTAAGTTTTTTAAAAAAATAAATATAATACCTTAGTTCTCGATGTTTCTAATGTTTTAAATTAAAATTAATTAAATAAATATTTTACTTTAAAAAAATTCATTCTTATCTAGGTGGCCAATGCCTGACCTCTAGTTATCTAGCTATACAAAACATGGGTAACAGGGCACCTGGCTGGTTCAGTTGTTGGAGCATGTGACTCTTGACTTTGGGTTTTGTAGTTTGAGCCCCATGTTGGGTATAGAGATTACTTAAAAGTAAAATCTTAAAAAACATGTTGGGTAATGACATAAGTTCTTAAATATTTTTAAAATTTGGGAAAAGGATAATCTGAACTGGTTGACTTGGCAGCTAAAGAACCAGTAATTAAAAGATAAGAAAGAATGTATTAGGTTAAGTGCTGTCCAACCTTAGAAAGAATAATGAGTTCATGGATTGCTTATGAATTCACTGTGGAATGTGTGAGTGTGACAGGCCCTGGACAATACAAAAGTTAGTTTGGGAACTGATTATGAGTGGTCACAATGAAGGTGCTATATATTACTTCACCAGCAAAGAGCAGCCATTTTGATTTTTTAAATTAACATATAATGTATTATTTGCCCCAGCAGCACAGGTCTGTGAATTATGAGTCTTACACAATTCACAGCAGTTACCATAGCACATACCCTCCCCAATGTCCATCACCCAGCCACCCCTTCCCTTCCCCACCTCCAACCCCCAGCAACTCTCAATTTGTTTCCTGAGATTAAGAGTCTCTTATGATTTTTTTTTTCTTAACTAAAGGAGTATTCTAAGATTGGTTATTCAGAAGACAATAAGATTTTCTCTATTTTTCTGTCTTAAAGTTGAAGTTAGAGGGAAGTTAAATTATGCTTGATGTTTCAATTCCATCAGAATACAATGGGAACAAGCATGAAATGTAGACTTGTTTTCCAAGTAATGTATAGATGTATAGTAACTGAATATGTGAATTGGTAGAACAGTTGGAGAGGCAACATCAGGTAGTGAAAGGAATATAGTTTTATCCTGGTTTAAGATTTTATATTTTTAATTCTAGGTTTGACACTATCTATGTGTATTGTCCTAGGATAGTTATGTACAATCTGTAAACTAGATTTTGTTTATGGTATTTTTTTGTTGATGGCATTACATTCCATGCTGACAACCACTGTATAATCTTTACTGAATAAATACTTGATAGATTTAGGAAAACCAATCTTTATTTTATCTTTAATTTACAAATAGGACCTTGTTCATCTCACAGATGAAGAATGAAAATTTATTTTCAAGCCATATTCCAAACAGTGCTAACCATCGAAGTTTGGGCAGTTAAATTTGTTAGTGCCATTGATATATATTTATTTTAATGGTGGAATTGTTTATACTTCCTTTGTTGCAACGAGTGATTTTCCTATTTCTTGCAAAATTAAATATGCATCCTGGAAATGCTGCAGAGACTGGGTTAAGTGACATAGTATCTGCATTTTAACAACAAAATCATTAAAATTCGGCCAACCGCATCCTTAAATGTGTGGTGGTGAAGCATCCTCTAATATGATTTAGTATAGTATTTTTTAAAAATTCTTCTAATTTAATTAACACAGACAAATAACCAAAAGAAAGTGCGGCAAAACCCCATGAATAAAGTCAAATATTAACGTTTTTTCAAAATGGCTTCCACATTCTTTTCATCCATAGCCTCTCCACTGTTACAACACTGACAACACTGATATATTGCCTTCATTAGCTCACCCTGGCATCATTATAGTAGACCAGAGAAAGAGGATTCCCTCGAGTATTGCTATTCTCCCACTGAACCACACACCACAGCTACACTAGAATTTCTTAAATGTAATTTTCCATATATCATGTAAAATTTTGGATGGCTTTGCCTGAAATCTTTATTTTTCTGATGTCCATAAATTATATCATCATTCTTCCTGTGTAATTACTTCACTAGTTCTCTCTTTGTCAAACCTACTGAGTTACTCACTTCAAGAGCTTATTTTCAGTTCTATTAGAGTTTATTAGAGTTCTATTTGATTATTTTTCAAAAATTGTCTTATCTTTTTGATACCTATTTCCTCCTTTATTGTACTTTCAAGGTTATCTCTTATGTCTCTGAACACATCAAATAATTTTAAGAGAGAATTTAATTTTATAAAGTTATTTTAAGTTCATAGCAAAATTGAGAGGAAATTAAAGATATTTCCCATATTTCCTTTGCCTCTACATTTGCAATATCTCCCAATATCAAAATCCTGGGCTAGAGTGGCAATTTGTAACAACAAGTGACCCTGAAATGACACACCATTAGCACCTGGAGTCCATGGTTTACATTATTTGGCTGTTGTACATTCTATGGGTAAGAACAAATTTATAGTGACATATCTCTACATTTGTATTATCACAGAGAATAGTTTCATTGCCCTAAGAATGCTCTGTGCTCTATTTACTCATCTCTCACCCCAAATCCCTGGCAACCATTGATCTTTTAACTATCTCCATAGTTTAACTTTTCAAGAATGTCATACAATTAGAATCATATAGTATATAGCCCTTTCAGATTGGCTTTCTTCACCTAAATATGCACTTAAAGTTTCTCTCTGTCTTTTGATGGCTTGATAGCTCATTTCCCTTTTGCATGGATAATATTCCATTGTCTGAACATATTAAGTGTGTGTTTTATATTTTATATTTTTATGTAATTTACATACTTAAAATATATTTTGTATTTAAAATATACTCTACAGGGATGCCTGGGTGGCTCAGTTGGTTAGGCATCTGTCTTTAGCTCAGGTCATAATCCTGGGATCCTGGGATCAAATCCCATGTGGGGCTCTTGCTCAGGAGGGAGTCTGCTTGTCCTACTGCCTGCTGCTCTCCCTGCTTGTGCTCTCTCTTTCTAACAAATAAATAAAATATTTAAAAAATAATAATAAATAAAATAAAATAAAATATGTGTATCTGTTGGTTCTCATTTTAAGTGCTTTGTTTCCAAGGTTATTTGCAATTTTTGTATGGTTTTACTTCTTTTTGGTGTTGTCCTTGTACATTTATCTCTGTCAATTCTTTCAGGCCTACATTTTAAAAGTGTCTAGTTGTGTCATGAGCTTTGGATATTATCAACTTGAGGCCACTTTAAATTTCTTCTGTTGACATTTCTTGACATTTCTCATTGTGAGGACTGCATGAGGTCAGATTTTTCCCCCACTTTTCTTTGTGTTGTTTGAGTCTTTATTTTGTTTATTTGTTTTTGTTTTCCACCCACCCACAAACAAAGCAGAGGCAGGAAAATATCACCACTATCTCCCTATGCAGTGTGAAAAGTTATCTAGTACTTCCATTTAAGTGATAAAACTTTATGATACAGGCATATCTCAGAGATATTGAGGGTTTCAGACTACCCCCAATACACCAAATATTGAAATATAGTGAGCCTAATTAATTTTTGGTTTCCCATTGTATATAAAATTTGTGTTTACACTATATAAGAGTTAATTAAGTATGTAGTAGTGTTGTATCTTTAAAAACTGCCAATGTACATATCTTAAAAGATGTTCTATAGTTTAAAAATGCTAATTAACATCTGAGCTTTCAGTGAATCGTAATGTTTTTGCTGGTGGAGTATCTTGCCTCAATGCAGATGGCTGCTGACTGCTGACTGATCAGGGTAGGAATTGCTAGAAAGTCAGGATAGCTGTGGCAATTTTTAAAAAAATACAATAATAAAATTAGCCACACTGACTCTTTCTTTCATATGCAAATTCTCTGTAGCATGCAATTGTGTTTGACAACTTTACCCACAGTAGAACTTCTTTCAAAATAAGAGTCAATCTTCTCAAATCCTGCTGCTGTGTTATCAACTAAGGTTGTGCATTATTCTCAATCCTTTGTTGTCATTTCAACAATCCTCCAAAGGTCTTCATCAGAGGTAGATTCCATCTCAAAAAACAAACAAAACAAAAAACTCTCTTTCTTCACTCAGCTGTAAGAACCATCTCATCTGCCCAAGTTTGATCATGAGGTTGCAGCAATTCAGTTTGATTTCCACTTCTAAATCTAGTTCTCTTGCCATACCCACCATATCTGCAGTTACTTCTTCCACTGAAGTCTTGAACCCCTCAAAGTCATCCATGAGGATTAAGATCAACTTCTTCTAAACTCCTCTTAAATTGATATTTTGACCTCTTCCTATGAATCACAAATGTTCTTAATGACATCTAGAATAGTGAATCTCTTCCAGAACTTTTCAATTTACTTTGCCCACGTCCATCAGAGGAATCACTATCTATGACAGCTATACCCTTATGAAATGTAGGTCTTAAATAGTAAGACTTAAAATTACTCTTAAATCTATAGGCTATAGAATGCATGTCATGGTAGCAGCCATGAAAGCAAATTTAACCTCATTTTCCCTCTCCGTTAGAGTTATTGGGTACCAGATGAGTTATCAATAAGCAATCATATTTTGAAAGGAATCTTTTTCTGAGCAGTAGGTCTAACAGGATTAAACTATTCAGTGAACCATGTTGTAGAAAGATGTGCCATCACCCAGGCCTTGCAATTCCACTGACAGAGCACAGGCACAATAGATTTAGTATGTTTCTGAAGGCCCTAGGATTTTCATAATAGTAGACGAGCACTGGCTCCAAACTTAAAGTAACCAGCTGCAGGGTACCTGGGTGGCTCAACTAATTGAATGTCTTCTTGATTTCAGCTGAGGTCATGATTTCATGCGTCTTGAGATGGAGCCCCACATGAAGCCATAGGCTGAGCCCCACATGAGTCTCCATCCATGGTGCAGAATCTCCTTGTTCTTCTTCCTTTGTCCATTTCCCATGTGTACTCTCACTCTTTTCTCTCTCTCTCTCCCTCTCTCTCTCTCTCTCTCTCTCTGTCATAAATAAATAAATAAATAAATAAATAAATAAATAAATAAATTCTTCAAAGTAACCAGCTGCCTTTTCCCCTAACAGGAGAATTAGCCTGTCCTTTGAAGCTTTGAAGCCAGGGAGTAACTTTCTCCAGCTATGAAAAGTCCTAGATTTCATCTTCTTCCGGTTTAAGACTGTTCTGTATAACCTGTAAATCTGTTGTTCAGTACATCCACCTTCATCAATTCTTTGAGCTGGATCTTCTGAATAACTTGCTGCAGGTTCCACATCAGCACTTGCTGCTCCAGTTTGCACCTTTCTGATATGGAGATGACTTCTCTCCTTAAATCTTCTGAACTAACTTCTGCTAGCTTTATTATTATTGTTATTATTATTTTTCTTCTGAAACTTCTTCATCTCTCTCAGCTTTCACAAAAATTGAAGAAAGTTAAGGCCTTGGTCTGGATGAGGCTTGACTAAAGTGAATGTTGTGGCTGATTTGATTTTCTATCCAGACCACTCAGAACTTTCTCCATATCAGCAATAGGGCTGTTTTGATTTTTATTATCCATAAGTTTACTAAAGTAGCACTTTCAACTTTCTTTGAGAACTTTTCCTTTGAATTCACAATTTGACTAACTGGCACAAGAAGTGCAAGAGGCCTAGCTTTCAGCTGATCTTTGTTTTTGACATCCTTTCCTCACTAATCTTAATCATGTCTAGCTTCTGACTTAAAATGAGAGATGTGTGACTCTTCCACTCACCTGAATAGTTAGAGGTCATTATAGGGTTTTTAAGTGGTCTAATTTCAATATTGTTTTATCTTGGGGAATAGAATACCTTCAGGAGAAGGAGAGATGGAGAATAGCCAATTGGTGGAGCAGTCAGAACACACACATTGATTGATTAAATTTGCCATCTTTGTATGGGCATGGTTTGTGGCACCCCAAAACAATTGTAGCAGGAACATCGAATATCACTCCTCACAGATCACCATAACAAATGGAATAATGAAAAGTTTGAAATATCATGAGAATTACCAAATGTGCCATAGAGACATGAATTGAGCAAATGCTTTTGGAAAAATGGTGCTGCTAACAGACTTGCTCTACACAAGGTTGCCAGAAATCTTCATTGTAAAAAGCAAAGCTTCTGTAAATTGTAATAAAATGAAGCACAATAAAATGAGATATGCCTGTATAATGTCTGATTCTTTCCCTGCTTTGGCTGTTTACCCAGGATATCTCTGATCTCTTAAGTAAAAACTCCATAAACACATGGCTCTCGGCTCCCTAGAGAAAGCAAATAAGACCAAATAAATGTCAGTTTTTTGCCTAGATTTATGACTTTTCTTTTTCTCCCCTTTTTGATATTATGTTTTTTTAAGTTTACATTTTGGATTAACTTTAAACTTACAGAAGAGCAGCAAAAATAGTAGGGTTTTCATATATCTTTTACCAAGCCTCCTCTAGTTGTTTAGCATCTTAAATAACTATAATTGTCCAAAACAAGAAATTTACATTAGTATAATGCTATTGTCTAACTCCAAAATATTACTTGGCTTCAACAGCCTTTCCACTAATGAACCTTTTTTTTTTTTTATGTTTGAGGATCCTAGCATGATCATGTTCCTTTCTCGCAGTCTATAACTTTTTCTCTGTCCTTCCTGTTTTTCACATTTTCACAATTTTCTAAAATTTTATTTATTTATTTATTTATTTATTTATTTATTTATTTATTTATTTTAGAGAGAGAGAGAAAGAGCACACAAGTAGGTGGAAGGGCAGAGGGGAGGGAACGAATCTCAAGCAGACTCCCTAATGAGTACAGAGATCCATGCAGGGCTTTATCTCACCACCCTGAGATCATGATCAGAGCCCAAATCAAGAGTTGGCCACTTAACCTGAGGCAACCAGGTGCCCCACACTTCCACAGTTTTGAAGATTATTTTCAGTTATTTTTTAAAGGTTTATTTATTTATTTGTGAGAGAGAGAATGAACATGAGCTTGAGTGGGGAGAGAGGCAGAGGGAGATAATCTTAAAGCAGACTCCCTGCTGAGCACGGCCAAGTGGAGCTTGATCCCATGACCCTTGAGATCATGACCTGAGCCAAAACTAAGAGTGGGATACTCAACCAACTGATCCACCCTAGTGCCCCTGTTCACTTATTTTAATGAATGGCCTTTGCTCTATGTTTGTCTAATTTTTTGCAAGTGGATGAAGTTTTTACATTTTTTTAAAAGAATAACAAAATGAGGTTGTACCATTTCTCTGAATCAAATTTTTAGTTATAGGATGTCATATATCTTATTAATTATGATGTTGACCTTCACCACTTTGTTAAGGTGGTTTTTGGTTTATCTCCCTATTCCAAACTTACTAGCTTTCCCTGCTTATTTAACATATATTTTGAGGGAGATTCTTTGTGTGATGTTTTTCTTCAAATTTCTGCTAATATTAGTATTTATGACTGGATCTTGTGTACATATGATTACTAAGGTTTTTGCCTAATGGTTTCTTTAATTTGTCTTTTCTTTTACATTTGTTAACTGCAATTCTAAAAGTGAAAACTTTCTTTCTACATATTTATTTAATTGATTATTCATTTATATCAGTATGGGCTGATAAATTTTATTTGACTTTATGGGTTATAATTTAAAGACATCAACATTTATTTAATTATTTTGGATAACTGTTATCCTGTGTTCTTTTACCAAATTCTCCCTATTTTCCATTTTCCCTTATTTCATCCCTCCCTCTTCTTCTATTTCCTTCTCCCTTCCTCCATCCCTGCCTTCTTCTCTAATATTTCTTTTCACTGTGGTCCCAAAACTATGTTCATCTTCTATTTCTTCTTGTGTTTTTTTTTTCTGTCCCAACCTTGTAATCAAACACTTTGCAAGATGTCCAGGTTTCTTTCTTTTTTTAATAATAGTATTTAGAAAGCAAGCAAAGCCCTTAAACATGAATTTTATTATAAGAAGTCATTATTTCTAGGTCCTCTCAGTGTTCAGGCTAAGAAACACACACACACACACACACACACACACACACACACATGCACTAAGGCACAATATACACACTCCCGTATTTTTGTACTTGTATATCTATTCCATACTCATATTTATATACATAACTATATATATTATATCCATATAAATATCTACCTACCTATGTATCTATAATCTGTCCATCAGCGATCTAAAAATATGTGTTTATACTGAGACCATGGATTCTAATCCAGTACAGGATTAATAATGGCCCTTCCCATTTTCCTTATTTGTATCTTTCCCAATATTGTCAAGTTCAAGTCTAAGTATCTACAATGTATTTACTTATTACCTTAATTCTAGTGTACAGATATAATTATTTCCAAGCTATGACAAATAAATTTACTGATGAGATTGAAGTATTTATGATTTTTTTGAGTTAGTCTTACAACATCCATCCAAGATATTATTTCCCAAAGTTACTTAAGTTAGTGCTTTCCTTTCCCACTCCTTCAATGTGGATATTTTATTTGCTTATTATAAAGCTAGTTCCATTTCTTTGGGCCTATATTCCATTTTGAATTTTCTTCACATCCCATTTATTTTGAATTATTTAATTTTTAGAGCATGTGAAATGTATATAAACTATTCCTATGGTTCTAAGAGACAGAACAATACAAAAAGGTATATTTTAAAAAGTGTCACTTCCCTTTCATCTTTGCTGTAATGTTCCCATTCTACCTTCTTTCCATCCTTTTCCCACCAACCCCCATATAAATAAAAATTCTCTTTAGTCTCTGGTTTGTATTCATCATTTTTTTTCATTTGTCACAAATAAGGAGCCACATGTATTTGTGACATCCACTTAAGTTTTGTTACAGAGATATTAACACATCATAAATACTCATTTGTGTTTTTTTTTTTAACTTAGCAACATACCTTGGAAATTACTTGATATTAGTTCACAAAAATCTTTCTCATTCTTTTTTATAGATGTATAGTGTTCCACTGTATGAATGTAGCATATGTTACTCAACCATTTTCCTTTATTTTTTAAATTTGTTTTTATTTATTTGACAGACAGAGATCAGAGAGACAGGCAGAGAGAGGGGGAAAGCAGGTTCCCTGCTGAGCAGAGAGCCCGATGCGGGGCTTGAACCCAGGACCCTGGGATCATGACCTGAGCCAAAGACAGAGGCTTTAACCCACTGAGCCACCCAGGTGCCCATCAACCATTTTCCTTTAAACAGCAGTTAGCTTGTTTTCAGTATTTTGTGATTCCAGATAGTCCAAAGAATAACTTTGTGCACCTGAATTTTTTTAAAGATTTTTATTTATTTATTCATCTGACAGAGAAAGAGAGATGACAAGTAGCAAGAGAGGTAGGCAGAGAGAGGGGGGTAAACAGTCTCCCCGCTGAGCAGAGAGTCTGATATGGACCTTGATCCCATGACCCTGGGATCATGACCTGAGCCGAAGGCAGAGGCTTAACCGCTTAACCCAGTAAGCCACCCAATGTGCCATGTGCATCTGAATTTTTTGAAATCATAGAAGTGCATCTTTAGGGGCCACCTAGGTAGTTCAGTCAGGTAAACATCACACTCTTAATTTTCGCTCAGGTCACAATCTCATGGTCATGGGACTGAGCCCTGAGTCATGGGACTGAGCTCTGCAGTCAGCAGAATCTGCTCGTTCCCCTGGTGCATGCATTCTCTCTCTCAAATAAATAAATAAAATTTTTTTTTTAAAAAGTGCACTTTTAGGATATATCACTAGAAGTGACATAAGTTGAAAGTTTGGTGGATGTAATTTCATCCACATTTTAAGAGTATTCTATAAAAGACTTTTTTGTATATCAAGTGTGCTACATTGAGATACATTAAAGAGCTACTATAATTCTTTTAAAAGCAGTGCTATTTCTATTTGAAAAATTTTGCTAAATATTTTCAAGAAAAGCTTCTTAACAATGACAATGATTCTAATTTCTAGATATAAAAATTGGTATTTCAACATCAGCCAAACAATGCTGTGACTATATTTAGAAATGCATCAGAATTCATAAAACAGGTTTGTTGTTTTAACCATTTACCACACATTTTCTGCTTTCCAAGAAAAAAAAATGTGACAATGAATGTTTTTGGCTATTTTAAATCTAAGTGTTATTCTTCTATGCTTCTGCCCATTAAAACTAGAACATGCTAAAAAGGTGATGACCTCAAAGTTTTGCAAGTTCTTTTTTATGAACTTGACTCTTTCTTAGTAGAAGAGTTAATCTCATTTCTCATTCATTTCTCATCTATTCATCTTTCTCATTGGAAATATTTTCAGCAAGGTGACAAGGAGGAAAAGTGTAGGGAAAGAGAGGTTTTAGTTTTCTCACCATTCATCTAATCTGGTACTTCTCTTCAATCCAATTAGAAAGCTATATTCTCAGTCAAAAAGAATGACACACAAACTCTGAGGTATATAATTAATACAGATTAGTCATAATTAAAGTCTACAACTGTAAAGGGGTTTTAAGAGAAAACCAGTTCCTCTAAATTAGTTCAAGTCTAGTTTCAAAAATTATATTACATTATCCTTAAAAAGAAGGTGCAAATTATATCTATGACTAAATCTGTGTTTACTACTTTTTAGACAAAAGGTAATATATATATATATATATACATATATACACACACATACACACACATATATGCATATATATATATATATATATATGCATTAAAGATACTACCATTTCTTTGAGAAAACATGAAGAGAATTGGTACTGGGGTAAATATAAGTGTTTCAAATAGAACAAGAAATTTGGAATTACTTCTGTAGAAATTAAGAACATTACTTTATTGAAATAGTAAAAGGTCTGCTGAATGATGAATAAAATGTTAGGTAAGTGGGTAACAACATAATTACAAGCATTTGTTAGGTAGTTTGTTTGCTTTTATAACAGTCCAGTTGAGAGAAGTAGATATGTAGCTTATATATACTAAAGGTTTATGTCACAATAGCTAAGGATATAGATGTGTAGGTTATTGACAAATAGGTGAACATATAATTTAAAAACAGAGCATATTAGATGCTGTTTAAAAGATATGTTTTAGGGATGCCTGGGTGGTTCAGTTGATTAAGCGGCTGCCTTTGGCTTATGTCATGATCCCAGCATCCTGGGATCGAGTCCTACATCAGGCTCCTTGCTCAGCAGGGAGCCTGCTTCTCCCTCTGCCTCTGTCTGCTTGTGCTCGCTCCTGCTCTCTCTCCAACAAATAAATAAATAAATAAATCTTTAAAAAAATATTTTTTACATTTTTCAATTCCCTGTTTACTCATTTATTTTTAAAAATTGACATATAACTTTGTATTAGTTTCACGTGTACAATATAGAGATAGATATATGTATATATTGTGAAATAATTACCACATAAAATCTAGGATTTTTTTAATTTAAGCTTTTTTATTTAAACATATAATGGAACGCCACCAACCTCTCCCAACCCCTCTCCCCCCCACCACCTTCAGTTTGTTTTATGCCATTAAGAGTCTCTTTTGGTTTGTCTCCCTCCCAATCCCATCTTGATTCATTTTTTCATTTCCTACCACCTTAACCCCCACCCCCGTTGCATCTCCACTTCCTCATATCAGGGAGATCATGTGATAGTTGTCTTCCTCCAGTTAACTTATTTCACTAAGCATAATACGCTCTAGTTCCATCCATATCGTCGCAAATGGTAATATTTCATTTCTTTTGATGGCTGCATAGTATTCCATTGTATATATATACCACTTCTTCTTTATCCATTCATCTGTTGATGGACATCTAGGTTCTTTCCATAACTTGGCTATTGTGGACATTGCTGCTATAAACATTCAGGTACACGTGCCCCTTTGGATCACTACGTTTGTATCTTTAGGATAAATACCCAGTAGTGCAATTGCTGGGTCATAAGGTAGCTCTATTTTCAATTTTTTGAGGAACCTCCATGCTGTTTTCCAGAGTGGTTGCACCAGCTTGCATTCCCACCAACAGTGTAGGAGGGTTCCCCTTTCTCCACATCCTCGCCAGCATCTGTCATTTCCTGACTTGTTCATTTTAGCCATTCTGACTGGTGTGAGGTGGTATCTCATTGTGGTTTTGATTTGTATTTCCCTGATGCCCAGTGATGTGGAGCACTTTTTCATGTGTCTGTTGGCCATCTGGATGTCTTCTTTGCAGAAATGTCTGTTCATGTCCTCTGCCCATTTCTAGATTGGATTATTTGTTCTTTGGGTGTTGAGTTTGCTAAGCTCTTTGTAGATTTTGGATACTAGCCCTTTATCTGATATGTCGTTTGCAAATATCTTCTCCCATTCTGTCAGTTGTCTTTTGGTTTTGTTGACTGTTTCCTTTGCTGTGCAAAAGCTTTTGATCTTGATGAAGTCCCAATAGTTCATTTTTTCCCTTGCTTCCCTTGCCTTTGGCATTGTTCCTAGGAAGAAGTTGCTGCGGCTGAGGTCGAAGAGGTTGCTGCCTGTGTTCTCCTCAAGGATTTTGATGGATTCCTTTCTCACGTTGAGGTCCTTCATCCATTTTGAGTCTATTTTCATGTGTGGTGTAAGGAAATGGTCCAATTTCATTTTTCTGCATGTGGCTGTCCAATTTTCCGAACACCATTTTGTTGAAGAGGATGTCTATTTTCCATTGGATATTCTTTCCTGCTTTGTTGAAGATTCATTGACCATAGAATTGAGGGTCTACTTCTGGGCTCTCTATTCTGTTCCATTGATCTATGTGTCTGTTTTTGTGCCAGTACCATACTGTCTTAATGATGACAGCTTTGTAGTAGAGCTTGAAGTCGGGAATTGTGATGCCACCAACTTTGGTTTTCTTTTTCAATATTCCTTTGGCTATTCGAGGTCTTTTCTGGTTCCATATAAATTTTAGGATTATTTGTTCCATTTCTTTGAAAAAATTGGATGGGATTTTGATAGGCATTGCATTAAATGTGTAGATAGCTTTAGGTAGCGTAGACATTTTCACAATATTTATTCTTCCAATCCATGAGCATGGAACATTTTTCCATTTCTTTGTGTCTTCCTCAATTTCTTTCATGAGTACTTTATAGTTCTCTGAGTATAGATTCTTTGCCTTTTGGTTAGGTTTATTCCTGGGTATCTTATGGTTTTGGGCGTAATTATAAATGGGATTGACTCCTTAATTTCTCTTTCTTCTGTCTTGTTGTTTTGTAAGGACATGCAACTGATTTCTGTGCATTGATTTTATATCCTGACACTTTACTGAATTCCTGTACAAGGTCTAGCAGTTTTGGAGTGGAACCTTTTGGGTTTTCCACATATAGTATCGTATCATCTGCAAAGAGCGATAGTTTGACTTCTTCTTTGCTGATTTAGATGCCTTTAATTGTTTTTGTTGTCTGATTGCTGAGGCTAGGACTTCTAGTACTATGTTGAATAGTAGTGGTGATAACGGACATCCCTGCCGTGGTCCTGACCTTAACGGAAAAGCTCTCAGTTTTTCTCCATTGAGAATGATACTTGCCGTGGGTTTTTCATAGATGGCTTTGATAATATTGAGGTATGTGCCTTCTATCCCTACACTTTGAAGAGTTTTGATTAGGAAGGGATGTTGTACTTTGTCAAATGCTTTTTCAGCATCTATTGAGAGTATCATATGGTTCTTGTTCTTTCTTTGGTTAATGTATTGTATCACATGGATTGGTTTGCAGATGTTGAAGCAACCCTGCTTCCCTGGAATAAATCCCAGTTGGTTGTGGTGAATAATCTTTTTAATGTACTGTTGGATCCTATTGGCTAGTATTTGGTGAGAATTTTCGCATTTGTGTTCATCAAGGATATTGGTCTGTAATTCTCTTCTTTGATGGGATCCTTGTCTGGTTTGGGGATCAAGGTGATGCTGGCTTCATAAAATGAGTTTGGAAGTTTTCCTTCCATTTCTATTTTTTGGAACAGTTTCAGGAGAATAGGAATTAATTCTTCTTTAAATGTTTGGTAGAATTCCCCTGGGAAGCCATCTGGCCCTGGGCTTTTGTTTGTTTGGAGATTTTTGATGACTGTTTCAATCTCCTTACTGGTGATGGGCCTATTCAGGTTTTCTATTTCTTCCTGGTTCAGTTTTGGCAGTTTATATGTCTCTAGGAAAGCATCCATTTCTTCCACATTGTCAAACTTGTTGGCATAGAGTTGCTCATAATATGTTCTTATGATTGTTTGTATTTCTTTGGTGTTGGTTGTGATCTCTCCTCTTTCATTCATGATTTTATTTATTTGGGTCCTTTCTCTTTTCTTTTGGATAAGTCTGGCCAGGGGTTTATCAATCTTATTAATTCTTTCAAAGAACCATCTCCTAGTTTCATTGATTTGTTCTATTGGTTTTTTTGGTTTCTATTTCATTGATTTCTGCTTCGATCTTTATTATTTCTCTTCTCCTGCTGGGTTTAGGCTTTCTTTGTTGTTCTTTCTCGAGCTCTGTCAGGTGTAGGGTAAGGTTGTGTATTTGAGACCTTTCCTGTTTCTTGAGATAGGCTTGTATCGCTATATATTTTCCCCTCAGGACTGACTTTGCTGTGTCCCACAGATTTTGGACCATTGTGTTTTCTTTATTTTTTTTTTAAAGATTTTATTTATTTATTTGACAGGCAGAGATCACAAGTAGGCAGAGGCAGGCAGAGAGAGAGGAAGGGAAGCAGGCTCCTTGCTAAGCAGAGAGCCCGATGTGGGGCTCGATCCCAGGACCCTGGGATCATGACCTGAGCTGAAGGCAGAGGCTTTAACCCACTGAGCCACCCAGGTGCCCCTACCATTGTGTTTTCATTATCATATGTTTCCATGGTTTTTTTCAACTCTTCTTTAATTTGATGGTTGACCCATTCATTCTTTAGAAGGATGCTGTTGAGTCTCCATGTATTTGTGCTCTTTCCAAATTTCCTCTTGTGATTGAGTTCTAGCTTCAGAGCATTGTGCTCTGAAAATATGCAGGGAATGATCCCAATCTTTTGATACCAGTTGAGACCTGATTTCTGTCTGAGGATGTGATCTATTCTGGAGAATGTTCCATGGGCACTAGAGAAGAATGTGTATTCTGTTGCTTTGGGATGGAATGTTCTGAATATATCTGTGATGTCCATCTCGTCCAGTGTGTCATTTAAGACCTTTATTTCCTTGTTGATCTTTTGCTTGGATGATCTGTCCATTTCAGTGAGGGGTGTGTTAAAGTCTCCTACTATTATTGTATTCTTGTCAATGTGTTTCTTTGATTTTGTTATTAATTGGTTTATATAGTTGGCTGCTCCCATGTTAGAGGCATAGATATTTAAAATTGTTAGATCTTCTTGTTGGACAGACCCTTTGAGTATGATGAAGTGTCCTTCCTCATCTCTTATTATAGTCTTTGGCTTAAAATCTAATTGATCTGATATAAGGATTGCCACCCCAGCTTTCTTCTGATGTCCATTAGCATGGTAAATTGTTTTCCACCCCCTCACTTTCAATCTGGAGGTGTCTTCAGGTCTAAGATGAGTTTCTTGTAGGCAGCATATGGATGGGTTTTGTTTTTTTATCCATTCTGAAACCCTGTGCCTTTTGATTGGGGCATTTAGCCCATTTACATTCAGGGTAACTATTGAGAGATATGAATTTAGTGCCATTGTATTGCCTGTATGGTCATTGTTACTGTATAATGTCTCTGTTCCTTTCTGGTAATACTTTTAGGGTCTCTCTTTGCTTAGAGGACCCCTTTCAATATTTCCTGTAGAGCTGGTTTGGTGTTTACAAACTCTTTCAGTTTTTGTTTGTCCTGGAAGCTTTTAATCTCTCCTTCTATTTTCAATGATAACCTAGCTGGATAAAGTATTCTTGGCTGCATGTTTTTCTCGTTTAGTGCTCTGAATATATCATGCCAGTTCTTTCTGGCCTGCCAGGTCTCTGTGGATAAGTCTCCTGCCAATCTAATATTTTTACCATTGTACATTACAGACTTCTTGTCCCGTGCTGCTTTCAGGATTTTCTCTTTGTCGCTAAGACTTGTAAATTTTACTATTAGATGGTGGGTTGTGGACTGATTCCTATTGATTTTGAGGGGTGTTCTCTGTACCTCCTGGATTTTGATGCTTGTTTCCCTTGTTATATTAGGGAAATTATCTACAATAATCCTCTCCAGTATACTTTCTGCTCCTCTTTCTCTTTCTTCTTCTTCTGGAATCCCAATTATTCTAATGTTGTTTCATCTTATGGTATCACTTATCTCTCGAATTCTCCCCTTGTGGTCCAGTAGTTGTTTGTCTCTATTTTGCTCAGCTTCTTTATTCTATGTCATTTGGTCTTCTATATCACTAATTCTTTCTTCTGCCTCATTTATCCTAGCAGTAAGAGCCTCCATTTTTGATTGCACCTCATTAATAGCTTTTTTAATTTCAACTTGATTAGGTTTTAGTTCTTTTATTTCTCCAGAAAGGGCTTTTATTTCTCCTGACAGGGTTTCTCTAATATTTTCCATGCCTTTTTCGAGCCCGGCTAGAACCTTGAGAATCATCATCCTGAATTCCAGATCTGACATATTACCAAGATTTGTATTGATTAGGATCCTAGCCTTCGGTACTGCCTCCTGTTCTTTTTTTGTGTTGAGTTTTTCCACCTTGTCATTTTGTCCAGATAAGAATCCGCTGTTCTCCTTGTTAAGTGAACTTGGTCTTGGCTGGATTTCTTGTTGATCTTCTGGGGGAGGGGCCTGTTATAGTGATTTTCAATTGTTTCTGCCCCAGGCGGAATTGCACCGCCCTTACCAGGGGCCGGGCTAAGTAATCCTCTCAGGTTCACTTTTGTTCCCCGAATGCTTTCTGTAGAGTTCCGGGGGACGGGAATGAAAATGGCGGCCTCCCAATCTCTAGCTCGGAGGAGCTGAGAGCTAGGGGCCCCAGTCTTCATTGTGCCTTCAGAGAAAAGCGCTTAGTCACTGCCATCTCCCCAGCCTCCAGCCGCGCTTGGAGAAAATCGTGCATAATCAGTCCCGTCTCACTGGCTTCTGGCTGTGCTCTGAGGTCACCCAGCCTGTGACCAAGCATCTCTGTCTCTAGCAGAGTCCCACCTGGAGTCTCCAAACCCCATAGATCCCTGAGCTCTCGCAGGTCGGAGTCTCCCCGGATGTTGTGGGGACCCCTCTCACAGAGCACCGGCCTGTGTCCCAGACCACGGCTCTAGGAAACCCCAATTTGAGTGTTCACTCCTTGGCTCTGTCTCAGCAGCCGGCTTCCCCGCTCTAATACCTGTGAGCTCTGCGACACTCAGACACCCCCTATCCTTGTGTGACCCCACAGGACCTGAGTCCACGCTGTCCCCGTGAGGTCTTCACCCCAGTTCAGCCTCTGGAGCGATGTCCCTCCGTGGAGCAGACTTTTAAACATCCTGATTTTGTGCTCCGTTGTTCCACCGCTTGCTGGGAGCCGGCCCCTCCCCTCGGGGTCTATCTTCCCATTGCATTTGATTCACTTCTCCGCTGGTCCTACCTTTTAGAAAGTGGTTGATTTTCTGTTTCTAGAATTGTTGTTTTTCTTCTCTTCGATCTCCTGTTGGATTCGTAGGTGTTCGGAATGGTTTGATAGGCTATCTAGCTGATCTCCTGCTCTAGGATTATTTTTAAGATGAATATATAAAGATCTTTTAAAAAGCATTACTTGATAAAAAGATTATAGTACAGACACAAAAAAAAATAGTTAAAGACAATGGAACAGAATAGAGAGTCCAGAAATAGATCCATTATTTTATGGTCAATTAATCTACAACAAAGTAGGCAAGAATATACACAGGGAAAAGGATAGTCTCTTTGAAAAATGCTGGGAACACTGGACAGCTACAGCAGAAGGATGAAACTGGACAACTTTTTTACACTATACACAAAAATAAACTCAAAATGGATAAAAGACCTAATATGAGACCTAAAACCATAAATTGCCCAGAAGAAAACACAGGCAGTATTCTCTTTGACATTAGCCGTAGAAACATATCTCTAGATGTGTCTCCCATGGCAAGGGAAACAAAAGCAAAACTAAACTATTGGAACCACATCAAAATAAAAAGCTTTTGCACAGCAAAAGAAACAATAAGACAAAAAAAATCTACTGAATGAGAGAAGGTATCAGATAAAGGGTTACTATCCAAAATATGTAAAAACTTATACAACTCAAGACCAAAATGGAACATAAACCAATTAAAACAAAGCAGAGAACATGAATAGATATTTTTTTTCGAAAAAGATATACAGATGGGCAATAGACACATGAAAAAATGCTCAACATCACTCATCATCAGGGAAATGTGGATCAAAATAACAGTGAGATATCACCTCACACCTGTTAGAATCACTAAAATTAAAAAAAAAAAGACACAAGGAACAACAGGGGTTGGTGAGAATATGGAGAAAAAGGAACACTTGTGCATTGTTGGCAAGGATGTAAACTGGTGCAGTCACTGTGAAAAACAGTATGGAGCTTCCTCAAAAAGTGAAAAATAAAACTACCCTATGATTTGGTAATTGCATTACTGGGTATTTACCCAAAGAATACAAAACCAGCGATTCAAAGGGACAAATGCAGCATTATTTATAATACTGCTTATTGCAGCATTATTTATAATACTGCTTATTGCAGCATTATTTATAATACCCAAATTATGGAAGTAGACCAAATGTCCATCCATAGATGAATGAATAAAGAAGAAGTGGTATATGTATAATGGAATATTAATCAGCCATAAAAAGAATGAAATCTTGTTATTTGCAGTGACATGGATGGATCTTGAGGGTATAATGTTAAATGAAATAAGTCAGTCAGAGAAAGACAAATACCATATGATTTCACTTATATGTGAGATTTAAGAAACAGATGAACAAAGAAAAAAGAGACAAACAAAAAACCAGATTCTTAAATACAGAGAACAAACTGGTAGTTACCAGAAGGGAGGCAGGTGGGAGGATGGGTAAAACAGGTAAAGGGAAGTAAAAGTACATTTATCATGATGAGCACTAAGTAATGTATAGAATTGTTGAATCACTACATTGTACATTGTACATTGTACCCAATACTAATATAATGTATATTAATTATATTTGAATAAAACAAACAAATTAACAAACAAACAAAAAGGATTACCTGATCCTTCAAAGAAATATAACAATCCCTTGTGCCAATGATTGCTTATTTTAGCTTTGACATTTTTGAAAAGGGAAATATCAATTTAATAATAATAATAATTAGATAATTAAGTACCCCACTTTCTATAATAGATAAGCAAATTAGAAAGAAAGTCATCAAAGAAGTGGAAAACTTGAGTAGCACTATAGACCAAACAGAAAAAAATTCTTCCAAAGTTCACATGAAAGAGTCTCAAAATTAAACTAGATCATTAAGCCTTTGAAAGACCACATGAAATTGAAATTATGTACATCATAAAAAGTGTGTTCTCTAACCAAAATAGAATTAAATTAGAAACATTTCATAAAGAAAAATTATTTGAGGTTCAAAATACATGGTCCTACTTAACCAATGGGTCAAAAAGAAATCACAAAAGAAAATAGAAAATATTTTCACATGAATGTAAAGGACAACATGTCATAATAAAATTATAAGATGTAACTAAAGCAGTGGTTAGAGGGAAATTTGTAGCTGTAAACACTTACATTTAAAAACAAGACAGATCTAAAATCAATAATCTAAGATTCCACCTTAGGAAACTAGAAAAAGAGAAGCAAGTTAAAGGAAGGGGATAATAAATATTAGAGTAGAAATAAAAGAAAACCAGAGGAGAAAAACAATAAAATTAAACAGCATAACTTGCCACCTCCCGACGGCTCATGGGAGAAGAATGAGGCACAAACAACTCAGCTGCAAGAGAATGGGAGGAGAGAGCAACAGTAGAAAAGACTGTCACCCCAAACAACTCCTCAGTCTCATATTTATTAGAAAGCGAGTAACAATCAACAAAGCCAGTGTAGATTACACATTGACCATGAGTCTTGTACATATGTAAGAAGAAAGGCAAAACATGTCTGGTCATATAGTACATGACCCATAGAGAGCAAGCCCAAATGAAAGGATTGTCTGACTAACTGCTGATGCTCTCTGGGGAAGGGGAGATAATGGAAAAATGAAGCAGGTGGCATTCAGTCCTGAGCGAGCCAGGAATCCCCAGCTGCTTGGCTTCAAGGACGTCTATCGTCCTCTCCTCCAGAGTCCTGTTGCCAGTACACGTTTTTCTTAAGGTTATATCTAAGCATGCTTGGTAACTAGTATAATTTCTCATAGGTTGTGTTTTAAGCAGTATGTTGTTCTGAGGGATGGCTACAACAACAAAAGTTTGTTCTTTGAAAATAAAAAGTTGACAAAGTTTTAACTGGATTCACTGAGAAGAAAACAGAGAATGAGAGAAAGGGCATTCTCTGTGAAATAAAGGATTATAAAAGAAGACTATGAACAATTAATTGTATGTTACCATACTAAACAATCCACATGAGATGGACAAATTCCTAGATGATGAAAACTGACAAAGAAGATGTTTTAAAAAATCTGAGGTAGAATTAATGATCAAAAAACTTCTCACAAATGAAATACAGGCCCAGATGGCTTCACTGGTGATTTCTACCAAATATTTAAAGAGGGTCAAGCAAGATAGTATGAGAACGACTGAAGAGAGGAGCAAAGGGAGAATGACAAGCAGAATCTGAAGCCAGGCTCCATTTCATGACCTTGAGATCATGACCCGAGCCAAAACCAAGAGTCAGACACTTAACCAACTGAGCCACCTAGGTGCCAAAACAATCTTTTAAAGAACAAAATAAGTGGGCCTATAGTTCTTTATATAAAAACTTACTATAAAGTTATGGTAATAAAGCAGAGAGGTTCTGGATTAAGAATAGAAATATCAGAAATATAGGAAACAAAACAAATGAACGGAAAAAAGGAAGCAAACCAAAAAACAGACTCATAACTATAGAGAACAAACTGATGGTTACTAGAGGGGAAGCAAGCAGGGGGATGGGTGAAATAGGTGATGGGAATTATTGAATACTGCATAATGTGTAGAATTGTTGGATCACTATACTATACACCTGAAATTATATGTATATATATGTGTGTGTGTGTGTGTGTGTGTACAAATCATATATATATATACGTGAATTTGGCTTTAAAATATAAATAAATAAATTAGACTCTTTAAAAGTTGAAGGGGATAAAAAAGAGTAGAAATATATATCAGTGGAACACTACTGAAAGCTAAGAGGGAAATGCTTAAAATAATTGTCAATTTTTGACTATCAGGGTATCAAGTATCAGGGTGATTTAATTGTGGAAAGAATAGTCTGTTCAATGAGTGGTGCTGGATAACTGCATATCAACACACATGACCCCCCACCCCCAACCAAAACAGCTGGACCCACACCCACATTTTAGGCCAAATGTAAAAATTAACTCAAAATACAGAATATATCTAATTGTAGAAGCTAAACTACTAACTTAGAAGAAAACAGAAATAAGTTATCATGACCTCGGATTGCATAACAGTTTCTTTTTTTTTTTAAGATTTTATTTTATTTTTTTGATAGATAGAGATCACAAGTAGAGAAAGGCAGAGAGAGAGAGAATGAGAGGAGGAAGCAGACTGTCCGCAGAGCAAAGAGCCCAAAGCCGGCCTCAATCCCACCATTCTGGGATCATGACCCGAGCCGAAGGCAGCGGCTTTAACTCGCTGAGCCACCCAGGCACCCCTGCATAACAGTTTCTTAAATTGGAAACCAAACGTGCTAACAACAAATAAATAGGTCAATTCAACTCCTTCAAAATTAAAACTTTTGTAATTCACAGGACAAATGGAAGTGAAAATATAGCAAACTAAATGAGTGAAAGTATTCACAAATCATATGTCTGATAAGGCGCCAGTATCTAAAATGTATAATGAATACTTCAAACTCTACAATAAAAAGCTAAGTCAAACATGGGCAAAAAGTTAAAGTGGACACTGCTTCAAAGAATACAGACAAATAACTTATACAAACATGAAAGGATGCTCAATGTAATTAGTCATTAGAGAAATGTAAAGCAAAATATCAATGAGATACCACTTAACCACAAATGAAGATTTTTTTAAAAGGGGGGGAGCAAAGCAACAAGTGTTGTTGAAGATGTGGAAAACTAGAACCCTCATATAGCTGAAAAATAAGCTAACTACAGTATTACCATATGACACATTTCTAAATATATAACCAAGAGAATTGAAATTATGAACTTAGGCAAAAATTTGTACACAGAATTAAAATCAGCAGTATTTTAATGACCTAAAAATAGAATCAGACAAAATATTAATAACTGATGAATAAATTTAAAAGTTGGGATAGCTCTATGAAAAAATATTTGACAATAAAAAGAAATTAAGGATGGACATATTCTACAAGAATGGATATTGAAAATATTGTGCTAAGTGAAAGGAACTAATCATGAAAAACCAAATATTATGCAATTACATTTATAGGATATATCTAGTATACAAAACCCAAGACAAGAGAATAATAGTAATGAGGAGCTAGGAGAGGGGGTAATGGGGACAGGCTGCTCTTATGTACAAGGTTTCTTTGTGGATGGATGACATGTTCTGATATTAGACAGTGAGTACATTCAAAACCACTAAATTGTACACTTTACAAGACAAACTTTATAATATGCAATTGTATAACAGTAAAGCTGTTAGGAAAAAAGAAGCTATCATCAAAGAACTTCTGATGTTAGGAAATGAAGTCAATTTGGAAAACGAAGCAAATTTTAACTGCTTATGTGAATAAATTTTTCACAAAGTAGCAAAAATAAAGTTAACACTAGTTTCCTCATTTTGAGCAGAAAATTTGAATTATAGTCATCTATGTAAGACAATGATCAAATTTTTTCCTTGTTTCCTAATTCCTTGTACTGTTTTATTTAAAGCTGTTTACATGAGGATTTTGTTACTGCTAATGAGTGTTTTGCTCATATTGATCTTTCTGAGATGGTATTTTATTTGACATATTAAAGGCCTTATGCAGTCTTCATGCTCCCAGGGTTGTTGTAATGTAGGCTTGAGAGCCCAAGCATCTTTTATGAATCTCTTTTTGTTTCCTTTTCTTTGTCTGATAAAATGTGAATTATGCTTATTAGTGAATTGCATGTATACGTGAATTCTTATTAGGCTACAAATTTTGGCATTAGTTGTAATTTATTAAATATTTTTTAAAGGTTGTTCAGTTTAAAAGCATAGACATTCATTTAATCATTCTGAAGGAATAAAACAAATCAGTGGTACAGATGTATATGCACAAATCACCTAAATTTCTGTGATTAAAAGTTTTTATCTTTAGATATTTTTAAATGTAATAAACTTATTGTTATGTCTTGATGCAATGCTTGAATGGGGATATTTTTTTCAATTCAAAACAGAAAAGTCAATTTTTGGAATTTATTTGATAGTTAATGTACAATAAATATCCATAAAGAAAGTGTCATACAGGAAGTAAAAAATTTCTGCATGCATCGATAATTATCAAATTTCAGTCTTCATTTGGCACTTCATGTCCTTAACACCACTATTTACCTTTGGCTACTAGATATGCCCCCAAGATATTGTGCTATAGAAAAATCAAACATTTTTAACTACAAGCAGTGATCATCCTGGCCTTCCCATCTCCCCATGCCTCCTGTCCCAAACAAGATACCATCTGTTCATTCATCTCCTCACAAAATAACATATCACATGTGTTGGCACAGAGGTTCCTAGTCTTTTCTGGGTGATCACTACATTTGAAAAATAAAATAAATCTTATGGAAATTTCTCCAGAAAGAGTAAGAGTAAGTTTATGCATTCACACACACACACACACACACACACACACACACACACACACACACACTAGAGTACCTCCATGTGGCTCTTCCATAGAACTAGATTACAAGCCATAATCCATTAATCTTCTGTAATCCCCTCCTTTTTTATTTCCCATATCCATTGTTTTATAAGCCAAATCAATTCTGCTTCTAAAATCTCTCATGTTTCCCCATTTTGTGTTGTTTTAGATCTTGCCTACATTATCTATTAATTTTTTTTATTATTTTGACTATATACTAATCCCCTAATTGATTTTTTGCTTTTTATCTCAGTCTTTTCCAATCATGGTTCATATCATGGCCAACTTATACTTTAATGTAATAATCAGAAAACATCACTACATTTATGCATAAGGCTGCCCATTATTATGTTTACCTGATTGAAAAAAACAATCAAGATATTTTTTTCAGTCTCCTTATGCACTTTCATTTCCTAAAATTCCCTTCCACAAAGTTAATATTAAACTCCTTAAGCCATTTTTTTTAACCATGTTTGGGCTATTTTTTTTTAAATTCTAATTTCAGCATTAACATAATGCTGAAAAAAAGTTGGTCATTGTTTAAATGATCATGGGAAATGATATTAAAGTAGAACATGTAGTTACCTTACCCTGTTTAAATCTACAATTATGACTAAAATTTTCAGAGAAAATACTATGCTACTCACTGTTTTCTTAGAACCCATTTTTATTGAACTTCTACTTTGTGCTTGGCACTGCTATTGGCACTAGGTCCATCAATGAACAACACAGAAAAAAATACCTTCCTCCATGAATGTAGATTCTAGAACAAAAGAAGGCAATAAACAAAAGAAATATGTAAAGTCTATAGCAACCCAGGTTGTACAATGTGTTATTAGGAACAAAAATATGACAAGAAAGGGAGATAGAGAATATTTGTAGACTGAGATTTGTCATGCTTAACATACTGTAGCCATGAAAGCAATACTGAGGACATGATGTTTGAGTGAAGATCTGAAGAAGGAGACTAAGTAAACTATCTATATGTCCTGAAGTAAAGTGCTCCTGGCAGAAGAATATCAAATAAAGATAGAGTACACTTGGTTGTTGCAGAAAGAACAAAGAAGCAAGTGTGCATGGAAAGAGTGACTAAAGTAGCAGAAATAAATTAAGGTATGAGAGAATTTATTGAAGCCTTGTAGTTCACTGTGATAACACTGTTTTTTGTTTTGTTTTGTTTTGTTTTGTTTTGTTGTTTTGTTTTTTGCCAAAAATGAGTGGGTAATGTCCATGGCTCCGAGAAGCTGAAAATCAGTACCACTAGGAATTGGTCTTTCTTTTCCTATCGTATCAACAAAGTTTCTAAAAGAACAAAGTCAAGAGCTGATCACAGTTATAAGACAGTTAAGTTTGTGTTATATGTGATTGCTTTCTTACTAGCCTCAAATAATTTTTCCTGTTTTTGGAACAAAGATTACCAAGATACCCAATTGCTGAATCATGCTGCTTATTAACAGTATCTAATTTGAAACAGATCCTTGCTTCCCAAATTCTTCCTTAGGATCTTACAAGGTCCTCTCTGTAAACCTTATCTTAGACTCCCCAGACTTCCTCTGATGTGCATTTTATCTTGATGACTCCAAGCTAAATAAATCTAATGCTGACTACAAGTGGGATTAGATAGTTTTGAGCAAAGAAGTGATAGTATTATGATTTAGATTTTACAGCTCATCTGACTGTTGTGTTAAGAGGAGACTGTAGTTGGGTCACTTGGGTGATGCCTGAGTTAAGTGCCTGAGAATTGGTTTCAGCTCAGATCGTGATCTCAGGGTCATGGTCTCAGGGTTATGAGATTGAGCCCCATGTGCAGCTCTAGGCTGGACATGGAACCTTCTTAAGATTCTCTCTCTTCCTCTTCCTCTGCCCCTTCCTCCCTGCATTCTCTCTTTCTCTCTGTCTAAAATAAATGAATAAATCTTAAAAAGAGAGAGAGAGAGAGAGAGAGTAGACTGCAGTAGTACAAGGCAGACAAAGGTAAACTAATTACAAAGCTAATACAAAAATGCAAAGGAGAGGAAATATGGGTTTGACTGTGATGTTAGCATAGACACTTTGGAATGTTGTTGCATAGCGAATGTATTTGAGAGAACAGACAGTGTTTCCTGACAGATTGCATAGGAACATACAGAAAGAAGACTCAAAGATGACTTAAAAAATTGGGCATAAACTGCTGGTAATAAAATATTGCTATTCATATAAATTGAGAAGAATGAAGGACAAGCAGATTTGGAGGGGAGTTTTCCTTCATACATGGTAAATTTGAGGTTACCCTCCCTCTGGTAACAATCAGTTTTTTCTCTATATTTGAGGGTCTGTTTCTTGGTTTGCCTCTCTTTTTTTTTTCTCCCCCACTGTTTGTTTCTTTTGTTCTTAAATTTCACATATGAGTGAAAGTGTATGGTATTTGTCTTTCTCTAACTTATTTTATTCAACATAATACTCTCTAGCTCCATCCACATCTTTGCGAATGGCAAGACCACATTCTATTTTATGGCTGAGTAATATTACATTATATATATATATATACACATATATATGTGTATATATATATATACACACACACACACATACCAAAGCTTCTTTATCCATTCACCAGTTGATGGACATTTGGGTTCTTTCCATAATTTGACTATTATAAGTAATGCTGCTATAAACAGTGTGCTTAAGTCCCATCAAATTAGTATTTTTGTATTCTTTGAGTAAATACTTAGTAGTTTAATAGCTAGAAGCTAGGCAAGTTTAATTTTTGAGGAAACTCCATAATGTTTTCTAGAGTGGCTTTACCAGTTTGCATTCCCACCAACACTGTATGAGGGTTCCCCTCTCTCTGCATCCTTGCCAACATCTGTGCTTTCTTGTGTTGTTAATTTTAGCCATTCTAACAAGTGTGAGGTGATACCTTATTATAGTTTTGATTTGTATTTCTCTGATGATGAGTGATCTTGAGAATCTTTTCCTATGTTTGTTGGCCATCTGTATGTCTCCTTCTTCATAAATGTCTATTTATGCCTTCTGCCCATTTTTTAATTGGATTATTTGTTTCTTTGGGTATTGAGTTTGGTAAGTTCTTTATAGATTTTGGATACTGATCTTTTATCAGATATGTCATTTACAAATATTTTCTTCTATTCTGTAGGTTGCCTTTTAGGTTTGTTGATTATTTCCTTCTCTGTGCAGAGACTTTTTATTTTGACGTAGTCCCAATAGCTTAATTTTGTTTTTGTTTCCCTTGCCTCAGGAGACATACCTAGTAAGAAATTGCTATGGCTAATGTCAAAGAGGTTGCTGTCTGTGTTCTCCTTCAGGATGTTAATGGTTTCCTGCCTTAGGTTTAGGTCTTTAATCCATAAATGGTCCACTTTCATTATCTTGTCTATTGCTGTCCAGATTTCCCAACACCATTTGTTGAAAAGACTTTTTTTCCATTGGATATTCTTTCTTCCTTTGTCAAAGATTAATTGTCCATATAGTTGTGGTGATGCATCCACTTTTAGGATAAAATAAAATAAATTAACATCAAAAAACTTGATTGCATATAGTTTTGCATGATTATGCAACTTATGTACAAACCTCATACATTATTTAAATATTTTAGAATGTAATCTAAGCTTTAAATTGAGCATATGAAGAAAGGAATTAGTATTCACTCTCTGTCTCGCATAGAGTGGGGTTGTAATTTTTTATTCTATTCAAACCTCTAACAACATGGATATAATTATTTCCATTTAATTCTTTAAAAGTAAGGAATCTGAGTCTCATAAAATGTAAGCTATTTTTTTCAAGGTCAACTTACTAATAAGAGCCAAAACAAAGATTTAAATCAAAATCAGTCCAATCAAAATTCCCTTTCCCTTTCATGAAGGGCCTGCTTCAACCTTTAAAGCATAAGTGTATTGTGAATGGCCAATTTATAAACCTAGGATTTGGGGCAGCATGGGGTGGGGGAGAAGGACTGTGGTCCACATCCTTTAAGAAACTGGTTTAAGAACTGATTCAGTTAGGAGGCATTTAACTGAGTAATCACCCAGTTTGGTTAGGTGTGGGTAATATCAAATAAAATAAAACATTGTCCCTGATCTTAAAGAAAGAACAACCTAGAAGGGAGAGACCTCATAACTCAACAACAGACAATGTGGAACATAGAGATATGAGTAAAATTCTACTCTGGAATCAGAAACAGATAATTAAGTTAATCTCCAAAGCAGTGGTGAGATTCAGAAAATACATGATTTTATTAAATGTTTACAAATCATCCAGATAAGGAAATGGAAACAGAGTCATTACAGTCAGAAGGAATACCATGTGTAAAGACAAGTAGGGAAGCATTTAATGGAAGGTCCGACTTGGACAGGTGTGTTTGAAAAGTCTGTAGCATGCATAACTATGAGAACAAGTGGGCCAAGATGCTTGAGATACACATGGGCTGGATGATTAATAGCTAGGGTACTAAGCAAGGGGCTATAAATATGCATTCACATTTTCTGTGCAATTGAGCTTTGAAGAATGAGAATATGGCATATTTAGAACTACAGGGTTGTAAAAAGCTGACTCGTAAGCAAATTCTGCATCAAAGCAGCGTCTTAAATGATCTATTGAGATGTCAGTCTCTAAATTGTTCTGCAACTTCTGCTTATTTCCAAACACATTTATGGAGCAGTTCTTGTACTGAGGACAGGTAAGTTATTCTAGTAAGATATACTTGGGTTATTGGGTTACATTGTGTGTGGGCAAGATTTGGTTAACAATTTGATCAATATTTAGAATTAAAATTATTATTTCAATTTCAACCAATTCTTACATTGATTTTTATAAAATTTTAGGGACAATGATTTATAAAGGAAAGGAATTGTTAAGTTTTTTTTTTCCAGCTGTTTTCCATACTATTTTGTTCTGAGGAGGCATTTCATATTTTATGCATGTATTTAGATATGATTAGAAGAGAGAATATCATATGTAGTTTTTTATAGAAAATCACATAATACTGATATTAGAGCATTCATTAGATCACCTATAAACCAAAAAACTTTTAAATGAAGAAGTGGAGACAAAGTGTTATGGGAAGGGCTCAAGATCACAAGCAGTTTAGTGAGAAATCCAGGTCTGGAACACAGATTTTCACAACTTTATGGTAATGATTTTCCCCACTATATGAGGAAAAATTCTATGCTATAGAAAGCAACAAAGTTCAAATGCTTAGAATTTTATTACAGTCAGTTTCCAAGTATTCTTGTTAAAAAGAGGGGAAAATAAGATGAAATCAGAGATTGAGATCAAACCATATGAGACTGTTAAGTATAAGAAACAAACTGAGAGTTGCTGGAGGGGAGGTGGCTGGGGGGATTGGGCTAACAAGGGGATGGGCATTAAGGAGGGCACAAGATATAATGAGCACTGGGTATTATAATCAATTGACGAATTACTTGAATCTACATCTGAAACCAATAATAAACTATATGTTAACCAAGTGAATTTAAACAAAGTAAGTTTATTTAAAAAGGTACTTGAAAGATATTATGAAATGATGAAATAAGTATGTTTATCTTCTTTCTATATAGAAGATTATTTTGACAGAGTTTTATAGACAGAGGGCTGTTATTTGGTTAATTTTGGTAGTGCAATCTCAGAAGATTCAGAGTTTATTTAGTTTGTCCAAAATGTTGACTGGTAATCTAAACAAATGAGATACATCAGATTTGCCTAGAGACACTATAAATTGGTTTGCATTTCTCAAGATATTTAGAATTTTATTTTTAGTTACAGAAAACCTTAGAAATGTGTGGAAATTTTAATATAAAGACTATGACCATCTTTAAATTGTTTTTCCTTTTTTAAATATTTGAAAAATGATTTGAATAAATAATATTTAACTAAAATAATTACAAAATTATTTTCACATGCTCGCTTTGGCAGCACATATATAAATTTATTTTCACCCTGTGAAGGAGTTTTAAAATAATACTAAATGAATATCTTTAAAAGATGCATTAAAAGATGTATCGTTTTTTGCCTTTGAAAAGAGCATCATTTTATAATTGCAGTTACTCAAACTTATCATTAATAATGTTTTTATTTTCATTCTTCAAAAATATGAATCATTTGTACATATATTTAAGAATTATTCTTATACACTAACAATGAATATATAGAAAAGGAAATTAGAGAATCGATTCCATTTACTATAGCACCAAGATACCTGGGATACCATAAGATACCTAGGAATAAACCTAACCAAAGAGATAAAGGATCTGTACTCAAGGAACCAAAGAACACTCATGAAATAAATTGAAGAAGACAAAAAGATGGAAGACCATTCCATGTTCATAGATCAGAAGAATAAACATTTGTCTATACTGTCCAGAGCAATCTATACTTTCAATGCCATCCCAATCAAAATTCCACGGGCATTTTTCAAAGAGCTGGAGCAAATAATCCTAAAATTTATACGGAACCAGAAGAGACCCCGAATTGCTAAGGAAATATTGAAAAAGAAAAACAAAACTGGGGGCATTACATTGCCTGATTTCAAGCTTTACTACAAAGATGTGATCACAAAGACAGCATGGTACTGGCACCAAAACAGATACATAGACCAGTGGAACAGAGTAGAGAGCCCAGATATGGACTCTCAACTCTATGGTCAACTAATCTTCAACAAAGCAGGAAAAAATATTCAGTGGAAAAAAGACAGTCTCTTCAATAAATGGTGCTGGGAAAGTTGGACAGCACATGTAGAAGAATGAAACTCAGGACACCTGAGTGCCTCAGTCGGTTAAGCTGCTGCCTTCAGCTCAGGTCATGATCCCAGGGTCCTGGGATTGAGTCCCTGCTTGGCAGGGAGCCTGCTTCTCTCTCCACCTCTGCCTGCCACTCTGCCTGCTTGTGTGCTTGCACTCTCTTTCGCTCTCTCTCTCTACAAATAAATAAATAAAAATCTTAAAAATAAATAAATAAATAAAACTCGACCATTCTCTTACACCATACACAAAGATAAACTCAAGATGTATAAAAGACCTCAATGTGAGGCAGGAATTTATCAAAATCCTAGAGGAGAAAATAGGCAGTAACCTCTTCAACATTAGCCACAGCAAATTCTTTCAAGGTATGTTTCCAAAGGCAAAGGAAACAAAAGTAAAAATGAACTTTTGGTACTTCCTCAAGATCAAAAGCTTCTGCACAGCAAAGGAAATAGTCAACAAAACAAAGAGGCAACCCACAGAATGGGAGAAGATATTCTCAAATGACACTACAGACAAATGGCTAATATCCAAGATCTATAAAGAACTCCTCAAACTCAATACACACAAAACAGATAATCATGCCAAAAAATGGGCAGAAGACATGAACAGAAACTTTTCCAAAGAAGACATACAAATAGCTAACAGACACATGAAAAATGTTCATCATTAGCCATCAGGGAGATTCAAATCAAAACCACATTGAGATAACACCTTACACCAGTTAGAATGGCCAAAATTAACAAGACAGTAAACAACATGTATTGGAGATGCTGTGGAGAGAGCGGAACCCTCTTACACTATTGGTGGGAATGCAAGTTGGTGCAGTCACTTTGGAAAACAGTGTGGAGATTCTTCAAAAAATTAAAAATAGAGCTACCCTATGACCCTGCAATTGCAATTGAGAATTTACCCCAAAGATAAAGATGTAGTGAAAAGAAGGGCCACTTTACCCCAGTGTTCAAAGCAGCAATGGGCACAGTCGTCAAACTGTGGAAAGAACAAAGATGCCCCTCAATGGACGAATAGAATAAAGAAGATATGGCCCATATATGCAATGGAGTATTATGCCTCCATCAAAAAGGATGAATGCCCAACTTTTATATCAACATGGATGGGACTAGAAGAGATTATGCTGAGTAAAATAAGTTAAGCTGAGTGAAATAAGTCAAGTATCATATGGTTTCACTTACTTTTTTTTACTTACTTTTATATCAACATGGATGGGACTAGAAGAGATTATGCTGAGTAAAATAAGTTAAGCTGAGTGAAATAAGTCAAGTATCATATGGTTTCACTTACTTGTGGAACATAAGGAATAACACGGTGGACATTGGGAGATGGAGAGTAGAAATGAGTTGGGGGAAACTGGAGGGGGAGACAAACCATGAGGGACTTTGGGCTCTGAGAAAGAAACTGAGTGTTTTGGAGGGGAGGGGGGTGGGGGGTTGGGTGAGCCTGGTGGTTGGTATTATGGAGGGCACACATTGCATGGACATAAACAGTGCATAAACAGTGAATTTTTGAACACTGAAAAGAAATAAAATAAAGTAAAATAAAAATAGAAAAATATTTTAAAATATTTTTATGAAAATAATATACAAATTTTATATACAAATATATAAAATGACCTCCCTGAAAAAGATGTGGGTAAAGGATAAAGGCTAATCTAAGTAACTCAGTATGATCAAAATTTTTTAAGACTGAAACAAGCACTATTTTTTAGCTGATATAGTGGTTTTCCACAGGGATTCAGGTTCACAGTTCTGCTACTATTATAGATATATACTGGAATTGAACAACCATGAAGATAGATGATGAATAGTGGAAGCCAGATTTCTCATTGTTGGGTTGCAAAACTTCAGGAGAAAAAAGGAGCGGAGGCTAAAATAATCTAGTTGGTAACAGATTTGAGCTAGGGATATCAATATGAATTTATGTTTAGCTTAATATCAATACAAATGAGTACACCTAGAAATATTTATAGATAAGCATATAACCTAGATCAGTATTCTCATACATGTTTTTGTTCTATTATCTGAGAAGGTGTAAAAGCAATAATACTTCTAGAGCAATAAACACATGTAGCACACAGAATTGATTTCTTTAATTTTTTTTAATTTTTTTAAGATTTTATTTATTTATTAGTTTGAGAGAGAGAGAGCGCGAGCACAGGCAGACAGAGCGGAGGCAGAGGGAGGAGCAGGCTCCCTGCTGAGCAAGGAGCCCGATGTGGGACTCGATCCCAGGACGCTGGGATCATGACCTGAGCCGAAGGCAGCTGCTTAACCAACTGAGCCACCCAGGTGTCTTCAGAATTGGTTTCTAATACCATTCCCCAACATAAGGAACTAGGCATCCTTAAGGAATGGCTGATTTTAGGACTAAGTAAAAAAAAGTACAAGATGATCCAGAAGCCCCTCATAGTACCAACAAGCAAAAATATGATCAAAAACACATAGTTTAGTTCATACTGATATAATTAAATAAATAAGTAAATATGGGAGAAAAGGCAAATGTCTCACAGAATTCCACAGGATTTATATAGATACTCTGCTATCAAGAAAGAGAATTATAATTCCCCACTCCCTAATGGTTGACTTTGCATAGTGACTTTCTTCTAAAGTTTCCATAGGGGAAAAAAGAGAGAATAATTACAATGAAGAAACTTTGTAAACACTGCAAAACTATGTGATCAAAGTCAACATCAACAGTATAAATCAGGTTGAAAGTATGTATCCTTGATATGATGCAATGAAAATGGCACTTTATCTGTGTTCTTTCTCAAACTCTATAACTTCCCACTGATCAGGAAACCAGATGTTAGGACTGATCCCAGAACCCTGGGATCATGACCTGAGCTGAAGGCAGATGCTCAACTGACTGAGCCACATAGTCACCTCCATAACTTCAATCTAACCATTAAAAATACATCAGATATTCCACAAAATATCTGACCAGCAGACCTCAAGAGGGTCGAGGCCATCAGAAATAGGAAAAGTCTGATAAACTGGCACAGTTAAGAGAAGCCCAGGGAAACATAACTAAAATGAAAGGATATTAGAGAAGAGCAAGGAAAACATTTTAATTTGTAAATTATAATTAATATAATATGATATAGTTCACACTGAGACAGATATAACATTGTGACATAAGATTTAATAACAGAAGAGACTGAGCATGAAATATATAGAAACTCTTTGTACCATCTTCACATTTTTCTGTAAACTTAAAATAACCCTAACACAAAAGTTTTATTAAAAAATATGGTGGACAAAAGTTTTATTAAAAAATATGGTGGTCTAGCAACCTAAAATACTGTCAGACTTATATATAATAAGCATAGTTTATTTAAATAATAATGATGATGATGATATCAATGGTAGTGTTGAAATATTTTTATGTGCCAGCCACAGTTGTAATTTAAATATCATGTTTCATTTTGTTTAATTCTGTGAAATAGTTTAAGTACAGTTTTATGTAGACACTTATGATAATGTCTTACTTGATATAGTGTTAAGTTTTTCTCAAGACTTTTGTCTTTACTTCTCTCTATTTCACCCCAGGAAAACTGAGCAATATCACCAAATCCCCAGGGATTCAATCATCAGTTATATCTGGTGATGTTATTTTAGCATCTAACCCTTTCCTGAACTGCCCATGGAACTTTTCATTACCCCTAATCTCAAGGTTTCCTTGAAAAAAAGGAAGAAAGAAAGAAAGAAAGAAAGAAAGAAAGAAAGAAAGAAAGAAAGA